>WUAM01000395.1:25594974-25607198 GCA_024336885.1 Actenoides hombroni
CCTGTGGAACATCAGGAGGTTCACACAGGCCCACTTCTCCATCTTGTCCAGGTTCGTCTGGGTGGAGCCCATCCCTTGCGATGTCTCAACTGCACCGCTCAGCTTGGTATCATCTATAAACTTGCTGAGGGTGCACTTGATCCCACTATGTCATTAACGAAGATACGAAACAGCTCTGGACCAAGTACAGACCCCTGACCCCTTGTCACCGATCTCCATCTGGACATTGAGCCCCTACCCTTAGTCCTACATATGTATGACTTTATTCACTATAGAAATCAATTGCTATTTAACAATATGTCTATGTTTACAAGTTCAATTTCTTGTACTTTTTTCACTCAGAATCTGCCCCTGGACGCTCCCTGCAGCACAGTATTTGATGGGACTCCCATGAGGGTCTATCCAGCAGCAACAGGCACTCAGGTAGGAGAGTGGCTGGGGATACATCAGGCGGTCAAAAGAAGACTGCTCAAAACATTTTGGAAAGATAAATCACCTCTCAAGCTACTTAACAGTATGTTTAAACTGGTAAAAATTGTGTACTTTAAAAATTGGCAAGTTCTCGCAAGAGTTGATAAACAGTGTCACAAGGGATGAGAAATCAATTGGTTAGTGGGTAGAAAATAAAAGTCAAAATCTGTATTAAGGTTTAGCTCTTGCTTCGCTTTGCAAGAAGGAAAAGCTCAAGATCTTCGGCTCCCAACAGAAGGATGCAGCTACATGGAAGATGGTAAAAAACACCATGGATGGATCTACACAGTACCTACTCTACACAGCCAGGTGATGGCTTTGGAAGTTTTATGTATTAGCTGGGGATAGAATCTGTGGTTTATTGGAGTCAACGTCAAGTTGTTGTAGCAATTACCATAAAAAAAAAAAGTGTTTGCTTTCCCAATAATGAAGATTCCCCGGCAAATAGAAGGGACAAGGAGGGACTTTCACAGTCACTGGTGGGACATTGAATGGTGCTTGTGTACAACGAGCATTGTAAGCAAAGGTGGTGGTGGTGCTGGTCTCTTCTCTCAGGTAATTAGGGACAGAACCAGAGGGAATGGCCTAAAGCTGAAACAAGGTAGGTTTAGACTGGACACTAGTTAAAAATTCTTCATGGAAAGAGTGGTGAGATATTGGAACAGGCTGCCCAGGGAGGGGGTTGAGTCACCCTCCCTGGATGTGTTTAAGCATCACTTGGATGTGGTGTTGGGGGATATGGTCCAGGGGCAAACTTGTAGAGTAGGGCTAATGGTTGGACACGATGATCCCAAGGGTCTTTTCCAACCTGAATGATTCTGTGAGTCTGTAATCTTCAAAAACAAAAATCAAACCCACACATTGGAAAAGTGCTGCTTCGACAGAAGCCACAGCAAAATTACACCAACTCGAGGGATTGCTGTCTGCAGCTCCCCTTTCCAGGCAGATGAGATTGCAATAAATAGCAAATGATGAAGTTATTTCATGTACATGTTATCATAGAACGATAGATCCTTTGAATCATGGAACGGTTGGGGTTGGAAGGGACCTTGAACATTATCTAGTTCCAACCCACTTCCCATGGGCAGGAGAACCTTCCACTAGACCAGGTTGCTCCGAGCCCCACCCAGCCTGGCCCTGAACACCTCCAGGGAGAGGATATCCACAGCTTCTCTGGGCAACCTGTACAATAAACAAGGAGTTACCCAGCAAGTCAGCACAGTTCCTGCAGCCTCATCAACCTTCCCCATCACCAAACAGAGACATGGCAGCGTTTTTTCTCCCCTCTCCGTAATTAGAAGAACTTGGAGCATAATAAACATCTCCAGGCAGGGACGTGGGACGCTGCAAAGCATTTGCTAATAATTCAGCTCAAACATAATTGCAATTATCTGGAGATGGTTGCAACTCTCTGATAAAAAGCCCTTCTTTTAGCCACTAATACATTTTCCAAACAAACTATTCCCATTCAAAACTTCAATGGTGGTTATCTAACCAAGGACAAAATTTCAGGGGGGAATTTCAATGAGAAGCAGCATTTTTTACATCAAGAACTGCAAAGATTGGACTTCCCATACAGCTGGTTTTGCCTAAACTCAAAGCCACCATTGCACAGCTCACACAGACATCATCTAAGTCTTTTCCAAACAACCTAGAAGGACTTTTCTCCCCCAAGACACCCTAAATTTAGGGCACATGAGACAGGCAGTGAGCACCATTGCATGATAACTCTGGTCACAGCCATGAGATGTCACATGCTGGCAAATAAATAAGGGTATTTCAGGGGGAAAAAACAAGAAAAATTAAGAAAAACAGTACTCATGGCTGTATAGGCCTCCACCACAGAGCTCCTGAGCTCTCCGCTCGCTCCAGATTTTTTTACAAAGAAGCCATTAATAGCAAGTTTGGGAGATCCCTCATACCATATTCGAGTCTCTGGCATCTCACACAGCAAAGAAATGGCTTAACCCAAAAATTTGGGTCACACCTCCAAATCTGCCTGGTTTTCACAAGCAGACAAGGGAAGGAGGCACCTCCCTCCTCCACACAGAAACATCGCAAGAAGAATCCCTGGAGACTGCAGGAAAAAACCCAAAGCAACAAGCTTCAGCAACGAGCATAATCAAAATCCCTCATGGAAGAAGAAAATGTTTTATTTTACAGAAATAAGGACTATGGCAACCTACAGCACGCCAGGGTTGGAATAAAATCCTACAGCACAGCTGGCTCCTTTACTCCATGCACCAGGTGATGGAAGAGTCCTACAGAGGAGGGGGGAATAAAATACATGGCCAAGTTATTCAAGACTACAATCGTAATAACTGTATACAGCAGGGGAAGGAGGACAAATGAAGACCCTGATAACCTAAAAAAAATAATATTAAATTATATCTATGTATACAAAAAAAAATTACCATTTTGGAACATGTGGCTTTGCAGCAGGGGTGACAGTGGAACAAGAACAAAAACGCCGCACCGTGAAAAGCATAAACCATTTTGCAGCTATTTTCTGCTTTTACTTAGGGAAGAGATTACAGAGATAGCAAAGAAATCACAGCCTAACCCAACACAACCATTTACTTGAACAAAAAAAAAAAAAGGAGAAAAAAAAGTAGATTTACTAAAAAAAAGAAAAAGTAAGTATAGGTATTGCAGCCAACTTCAACTCCATTCAAGGAGAAGGTGGAAAAATGCTCTGCAGATTTTCACTTGGAGCATCACAGCAGAGGAGTAGCCAACACACCTAAAACTGTCCTTGGGAGAGCTTTTCCCCTCAACTCTGCATCCCAGCAAAAGAGCATCAAAAAAAACCCCAAACCACCTGATAAATCCTGCCTTCTGGGTTTTGTACCCATCTTCAGAACATAATAAAGCAACCGATCACCAACACAATCTTCACTCTTTAATGGCACTGCAAGCAAAATGGACATGGGAGAGAAAAATTACTCCATCCTGCCCCTCTTTTTTGGCTTTTTTGTGTGGGTTTGGTTGGTTTTTTTCCAGTTAAATGCTTTTTTTTTCCAGAACCATACCCGTGCGCTGCAAAAAAGAGCTGGCACCTGCCTACTGAATTTCCTGACTAGTGACACTAGGAGGAGAAAGAATTTTAAATAGAAACCTCCCCGCAAGTGTTAAATCAGATTAATTTAACTCTTTTGCATTATTTTAATCTTCCATCCTGTCATTTACGAGGCAAGCAGAAACCAAGGGAAAAAAAAAAACCCAAACCAGTAAAATTCTTATATTGACCATATTTCTTTGGAAACATGGGGTATTATTAAAACCCACAAATAACCCTCCTGTCAGCAAAAGGACAGATGCTTCCAGCTCTTTCATCCGTAGCTTCCTGGGCACTCAACACCCAAGTGATGGGCACGAGCTTCCCGCCATCCTCGCAACGCCCAACGCCAACCCGAATGTGAGGCCAGATTTTATTTGCACGTGTCAAGAAGTACTCTGAAAATAAAAGTTTGAAAAAACCCAGCGTTTGAAGGATTGCCAATGCTGCCGGAGGACAAGTTCTGCGGTATTTCACCAACAAATGTTGGCCTGCAGGCATCTGATGCTTCATTTCGCCAGCTGATTTCATGCTTAAATATCTGGATGAAGTTTAGATCACCTGGATTGTGCCACAGGCAAACTCATCCACTCTTATGACCCAGGAGACGCCACCAAACAAGTCCTGGGTGGAAGGATCCAGTCATCCATCCATCCATCCATCCATCCATCCATCCATCCATCCACCCATCCACCCACCCATCCACCCATCCACCCACCCATCCTGTCTCATGTGGATCAGTGCTCCCTGGCACAAGCAGCATTCACCCCGATGACGATGACTCCAACCCAAGATGAAACACAAGCAGAAGCTCCTCCAGCCCACCAAAAATCCTCAGGTCATGGGTGTCACAGATTTTCACAGTCCCCTGCAGCACCAGCCATCCTCAGAAGGCCCATAAAAAGCCAAGGGAGAGCCACCTACACACGTCGCTGCCCAAAGCAGTTGAAGTGTAGGAAGGAAGATAACAAAGACAGGAAGAGTAAATTAGATTTTTTTAAAAAGGTCTTTCCATTTTCATCTAGCAGAATGTGTTTATGGCACAGGCAGGGAATTGAAAGTATTATTTTTATCTTGATATTATTTACCCTTTCACACTCGCTATTTAAATATCTCTGACTTCCCAGAAGAACCAGCAATTCAAAATACCATTTGATATACATTTATAAGCAAGGGGAAGCACAGACTCATTCATTTCCAGCTTGCCTACTTTATTTTTCTTTAAATTAGATTTTAAGTGCTGCAATATCTATGTGCAAATTTATCAAGACACAGAAGTATCGCTCCTCCTCCACTCTCAGTCAAGAGTCCTCAGTCCCAGAGCAGGCACCTTGCTGTCTGGGAGACCAGGTCGCAGAATCATCAGATGGTGTGGGTTGGAAGGGACCTTAAGAATCATCTAGTTCAAACCCTCCTGCCATGGGCAGGGAAAAGCTTCCACTACACCAGGTTGCTCAGAACCCCATCCAACCTGATCTTAGACACTTCCAGGGATCAGGCATCCAGAACTTCTCTGGGCAACCTGTTCCAGGGTCTTACCACCCTCACAGTGAAGAACTTCTTCCTGTATATCTAAGGTAAATATACCCTCTTTGAATTTAAAGTTATGTCCTTTTTAGCCCCCTCATCTTTCCTGTAGGTCCCCTTTAAGTACTGGATGGCTGCTGTAAGGTCTCCTTGGAGCTTTGTCTTCTCTAGGCTGAACAACCCCATGTCTCTCAGCCTGGCCTCAAAGGGGAGGTTGTCATGCCAGAGTCACATGGTGAGGAGCAAATGGTAAGAGGTTTAAAATAATATAGATATATTAAAAAAAACCCCAAACCACAAACCAAAAAAACAATAGAGCAATAGAGTCATGAGAAAAGGTAAAAGTCTTCTTGCAGAAGGGAAGATGGAATAAAAGACTTTAATATTAAAATGTCTGTTATACCAGTCTCTGAAGCTAACCTTAGCTAAATAACGTGCTGTCATAGAATCATGGCATTGTTTTTGTTAGAAAAACCTTTAAGACCATCAAGTCCAACCATTAACCCAGCACTGCCCAGTCCACCACTAAACCACATCCCTCAGCACCACATCTACACAGCTTTTAAACCCTTCCAGGGACGGGGACTCCACCACCTCCCTAGGTTGCTGGGCCAAGGCTTGACAAGCCATTTGGGGAAGAAATTTTTCCTAATACCCCACCTAAACCTCCCCTGCTACAGTTTGAGGCCATTTCCTCTTCTCCTATCACTTGTTACTTAGGAGAGCAGACCAACATCACCTGACTCCAACCTCCTGTCAGGGACTTGTTGAGAGTGAGGTGGTCTCCTCTCAGCCTCCTTTTCTCCAGGATAAACAACCACAGGTTCCTCAGCTGCTACTCACAGGACTTGTGCTCTAGACCCTTCCTTGGATACACTCCAGCACCTCAATGTCTTCCTTGTAGTGAGGGGCTTAAAACTGAACCCAGGATTTGAAGCATGACCTCACCAGTGCTGAGTACAGGGGGACAATCCCTGTCCTTGTCCTGCTGGCCACACTAGTGCTCATACAATCCAGGAGGCTGTTGGTCTTCTTGGCCACCTGGCCACACTGCTGGCTCATCTTCAGTCGGCAACCAGCACCCCCAGGTCCTTTTCCACTGGGCAGTTTCCAGCTGCTCTTCCGCAAGCCTCCAGCGTTACCTGGGGTTGCTGGGACCCAAGTGCAGGACACGGCACTTGGCCTTATTGAACCTCATCCCACTGGTCCCAGCCCACTGACCCAGCCTGGACAGATCCCTCTGTAGAGCCTCCCTACCTCAAGCAGATCAACACACCCCCCCAACTTGACATCATCTGCAAACTTCCTGAGGGTGTCCTCGATCCCCTCACCCAGAGAATTAATCAAGATATTAAACAGTCATCGCACAAGACGCAACCCTGGATGCCAGGGAAAGCACAGCAGCACAGCACCGTACTGCGAAACTCCTCAGACACCAGCAACTGCCAGTACCCTTCTAGGAGGGACTCGTATCAGAAAGCTCAGGCTCTGCTTCGACACAACGGGGAGGAGGTAACAGAGATGCAGATCTGAGGAGCCAAGACTGCAGCACACACGGCTGCACTGCCTCTCTGATGGCTGTCAGAGCCTCCTTAGCAGTGGCTGTGCTAATTTTTAATTGCATTAATATATGCAGGCAAAGGCTTCAGAGAGAGTAACAGAGGTTCTTTTGTTCCTTGCTTGATGGCTGGAGTGAGGGAATGAGCACCCCAGAAAAGCCCAGAGACCAACCTGGAGGTGCAATGAGATGGAAAAGGACATCACAGCTGAAGATGGTGGAGCAGGAGGGCATCCAAGGGTCAGACAGCAGCTGCCCTGACTTACTGGTGATGAACCACCTGCATCAACTCCTGGACCAAGGCAATACAGAGACCAACGAGGCAGAATGGGGCATTATGTATTACACAGAATGTTAAGGGTTGGAAGGGATCTCAAAAGTTCATCTAGTCGAACCCTCCTGCCAGAGCAGGATCACCTAGAGCAGGTCACACAGGAACGTGTCCAGGTGGGGTTGGAATGTCTGCAGAGAAGGAGACTCCACAACCTCCCTGAGTAGCCTGTTCCAGGCTCTGTCACCCTCACCACGAAAAAGTTTCTCCTTACGTTTACATGGAACCCCCTGTGTTCCAGCTTGCACCCATTGCCCCTTGGCCTGTCGTTAGATGTCGCTGAGCAGAGCCTGGCTCCATCCTCCTGACACTCACCCTTTCCATATTTCTAAACATTAATGAGGTCACCCTTCAGTCTTCTTCAAGCTCAAAAGCCCCAGCTCCCTCAGCCTCTCCTTGTAAGGGAGATGTTCCCCTCCCTCCATCATCTCCGTGGCTCTCTGCTGGAGTCTTTGAGCAGTTCCCTGTCTTTCTTGAACCGAGGGGCCCAGAACTGGACACAATATTCCAGATGTGGACTCACCAGGGCAGAGTAGAAGGGGAGGAGAACCTCTCTCGACCAACTAACCAAACTTCTTCTAATACACCTCAGGATACCATTGGCCTTCCTGGGCAGAAGGGAACATTGCTGGCTCATGGTGGTCATGCTATCCACCTCCCCTTTTACTGTTAGACCTGTCCCACAGCAAGCATTTTACCTGTTGTAGCATCAGTTTTATCCTGTCTGGTATATGCAATTAAAGCCTAACCACAGCCAATCAATTCTGTCTTCACAGAGCTTTCCTAGCTACTTAAAATTTTGAGAGAAAAGTTTATATTAAAAAGATTCCCTTCCTTCTCCCTATTCTGTGCTACATTTGTTGAGGCTGATTTTTTGTATTCTGTTTGTGAAAAACACCAGTGATAGAAAACTGTAGTAAAGTTGTGCTTCCTCGAGAGTTAGAGCAGTGAGTTTCTTAGTGAGTTTCTTCTTTCCTCAGATTAGATGGTTTAAGAATCCTGCTGTTATGAAAACACCCATCAAAACTGCTCTGGGGGTCTGTGAATGGATGGGAAGATTTGAATGGAATAACTTGGTTGAGTCTGTAATATCTGCTGGGAAGTGTATGTGGCTCATTCATCTTATACTGCAACCTGGGAGTTTTCTCCTGAGTGGTTCTCTCTTCGTACTCCACTATCCCAATGGCAGAAATGTATATCCTTCTCTGTGGGATAAGGCTGGGATTTAATTAGCATCTTTCCATGAAAAGGATGGTCAGATGAACTAGGGGGAAAAAATGCGTTTCAGCAGCAGCCTGAGTTGCATGCAATTAGAAGTAAAGTCGAGCATGTGTTTACTCCAGAGCTCCCCTTTCCCTGGCAGCCCTTGGCCTCTGATCCCTCCTCATCTGCTCCTGTTCTTCCAGTTCTTCCCTATTTCTGATTCCTCCCTACCTTTGCACCTCCTTTTGTCCCAGTTATGTAAAAGTGGAGGATATCCAGTGACATATTTGCCAAGTAACCCTATTTTTAGAGTAGTGTGGGCTCTTGGGTACAAGCTAAGCATGTGAAAATACAGCAAATGGAGTGTATAAGGCAGAACAAAAGTGATACAACATCATCCAGCTTACCCAGTTCCTGATGATATAGGCAAATGCCATCTTTAGCTACCATTAGAAGCTCCCAGTTAATATAGGAAATGGAATACTAGAAAGAAAGAGGTTGTTAAACCACAGGTTGCTTCACTCACTGATTTCTTGTCTTAATCTTCATTTAGCTCTGGAAAACATGAAATTTTTCTAACTTCTTAGAGATCTTGTTTTAATACTTAAAAACCTCAGCCCAGGCCCTTAATTTTTACAAGATATTAAAGTTGCTTTATACCCAAATGCTTCCACATTTAAGCCTCTGAATCCCTCAGCTGGCTTTAGTGCCACGCTGACAATGAAAAGGGCTAACTCAAGATCTATTCTTACATTTATAGCATCGTAAAGAATGTTCAGAGTAAAGACTTCATTTGCATACATCATAAAAATAAACAAAATAATTTGCATAAAAGACTGTGCATGTGGCACATGAGTGAGGAATCTCGGGAACTCGATTTGTAAGACGAGAAAGGGAGGGCAGGAGAAGAAGGTGGGTTACAAAACGTAGGAAGGCTTTGAAGGGGTGGCATGCTCTGCTGTAGATTGCAAAATCCTTCGATATTTTGCAGTTTTGAGGCAGACATGAGCTATAAAGATCCCCGGGAATCCCTTGAGAGGTACTCGGTGATGTGTGGTAGCTTCAGGGAATTATCCAGGTTGCAAGTTGGGATCAGTGCTTTTCCTAGTCACGTCTCGGGTTTTACTGGCCTGGCCAAAGCTTGAGAGTAATCTCCATGGTTGGTTATGGATATTTGGCACGCATTGTTTGTCATCTGTGTCTGTATCCCAGGTTCCTCCCTGGTGTGATTCAGTGTTGCTGCAGTCGGTCGCCTGTGTTGGATGGATGCTGTTCTATTGCAGAAGGGGAGAATCTAGGTTGGTGGCATACCTTTATGGAATTCTCTGGTGCCCATTTGGGATTTTCCAGAATTTCCCATGAAGAGCATGGCAAACAACCCTGACAGGCTACCCTGGTGCTGTTCATCTTAGCCATGGTTGCATCACTTTTTACTGCCTCGTCTCCCTTATTTTTTTTTAGAAAATAGTTTTGCTCTATGTTTTGATTGCTTCTGTTTGCAAGTATCGTCCTCCATGTGGTGCTTGAGGTCTAAGCAAAGCAGCCTAAAGAGTTATATGACAAGTTGTGGCTGCCCCGTGTGTCTCCTCTCATCCAGCTAATGAGTATAAAGCAAAATTGCTATTGGGATTGAAAAGCCTCAGGAAATGTTTGAGTCCTACGCTTGAGCAGTTATGTCTAAAGTTGGGGTGATTAGCTGGTGCTAATCATTCAACACACAGTCAGGATTTCACAGTCCTCTCTGATCCCGACCCCATGGAAAGGTTAATGGCTCCATCAGTTGCTGGAGCAGAATTAGTTCTGTTCTCAAACCAGGACAAGCACATAGTCCTTACCCATGAACCCTGCCGACAAGCCAGCCCATGAGGAATGCAGGTCTAGTAGCTGTCTGTCCACCAGACCACTTCCACTACTCTGTGGGTTCAGGGGAGGGGAGCCTGCTGTCTGTGTCATCATCAGCTGAAAATTTATCAGAAGTTTGGTTCATAATGAAGTCTGTAAGCGTGTCTTCATCTTTCAGTAGTCTCAGCAGACGGTGAGTTATTAGGAGTTAAAAATCCCACGGAAAGCAATTTGCAAGATGGGGAGTTTCTACTTGTCTTGGCCCAACTCTTCACGTAGAGGCTCCTCCTTCCCCCTTTTTGCCTTGCAGTTTAAATGACAAGAAATGTGCCGTGCTTTATATTCTGGGACTGTGCAATGTTAGCTGCACAAACACACAGACAGACACGGGGACAGTCGCCTTTCCACATACATCATTTGACATTCAGTTTTAACTCGTTGGTATAAAGCAGCTTGTTGTGTATTGTAGCCTGATGTGAGCTACACTGGCATCTTTTGAAGCTGAACAGCTGAGATCAGAGGAGTGTAGAGAAAAGATGAGATGTCGTCACCTGCCTCTGCTCCCCACCGTTGAACAGATCTGGGTCCCAGCTCCCCCTAACAGCATAAGGCCAAGCTCTGGATCTCAAACTCTTGCAAACTAAAGAGCATCTTGCCTGACCTTTTGTCCTGCTCTCAGCCCCTGAGATCTTGGTTGAGAGGCATCTCCATGAAGAAAATGGACAAAACCAGAAAGGGTAAAGGGAGTGGGGACTACAAAGGGCATTTTTGTTTTGTGAGCTGTGCTGATTCACAGCTTGTGAGAAATTTCACGCTGCGCGTATCAAGTTTAGGTTGCTTTCCTGTACACACCACTCTCTTCTACACAGGCTAGAAATTTTGTGCCTGGAAATTGAAACGTTGTGCACTTTTAGGATTTTTTTTATTTATTTATTTTTGCTAAGCGTGGTATCTTTTCAGCTTTGAAACAGAATCCCCTTTAGCTGATCGCCAGCAGCGCGGTACAATGAACAAGACAGCCAGTTTGGGTGTGACGCTGGCAACACCAGCTAGCAATTTATACCATATTACACAGCAGGGCAGGAGCAACTAATGAATTGCTACCTAAGTAAATAGTCATTTGTGCGGCTCCGATTAAACCTTTCCAGCAGAGCGTACGGCGCTAATGAATCTCATTATTACAAATTGCCACGCAGCGCCAAGCGTACGGGGACACCTTGCCAGTCAGCCCTCTGCGCCCACAAATCTTGCAGCTCTTCACTCGGCACGGACACAGCTTGCACCACAAAGAGGAAGGAGATTTCCTCGAGATGAGCTCTGCGAAGTCAGGCTGCCCAGATGCAGCATCCCTCTCTCCCCTTCTGCCGGCTGCCTGGCAGCCTGGGTATCTCCAGCCTCCAGCCTTCCTCTCTTTGACCTCACTTTTACCTTCTGTTCTCACATTCGTCTCTCTCCAGCCTTAGCTCTTCTTCAGTTTGTTTTGGTTTTTTTGTTGTTGTTGTTGTTGTTCTTTTTTTTTTTCTTCTCCATCTCTGCTGAATCATCAGCCAGAAAATAAGAATATCCAGAAGAGTAGAGATCATCCCTGTCCAGTTCTCCCGCTTTCTTTGCTAGACGTGATGCAGAAACAATCAAGCCAAATAAGATCAGGCTGGGAGTTTTCTATCACTTTTTTTCCCCCCCCTCTTCTTCACCTTATTAATATTGCAGCTGTCGCACTCCATAATCTCATGTGTTAGCTTTACCCAGGCATGCAGCTCTGTGTCGATTCGTTTATTTTAATCAAAGTTTCGCCTCCTGATATTTTTTCCCTGTCTGGGCTGAAACAGAGAAAATGAAATTTCAAGAGAAAACACACACACAAATCGTTAATATTTGACCTCTGGAAAGAACTCATTTATTAAACATTTTTTTTTTATTTTTTTTTTTGGTTGTTCATCCCTTCAGGGTATTCAGAGACACAGTTTCTTTGTGTGTTTCTTTGGCAGTAATACTCGAGCATTTCCCCATGGGCTTCTCTAAGTGATCTCAAGTGTACACTAATAGCCCTTTGGCTTTCATGAGAATAAGGCACAGTCACAGGATCCCCTTTGGGTGATCTGGGGTTTTTTAGGTGTGTCATTTTATTTTGAATTGTTGATGGGTTTTTTTCTGGTTTTGGGGTTTGTTTTTGGTTGGTTTTGGGTTGGGGGTTTTTTTTGATGTGGTTTGGAGTTTTTGTTTGTTTGGGTTTT
>WUAM01000395.1:25608582-25667519 GCA_024336885.1 Actenoides hombroni
CCCCCCCGTCGGGGGGGACCCCGTGGACGCCCCGGGTCTCGCCGGGGCCCCCCCTCCCCCTGCGGCCGCGCTGCCCAAGGCCGGCTGCCCTCCCTGCGGCCCGTCCGCCCCCCCCCCCCCTCGGCCTCCCCCCGCTCGCTGCGGGTTCCTCTCTCCGGTCTCCTGGCCTGCGAGATGGCAAAGGCTTTCCTAGCGCCTTCAGCTCTCTGTCCCGCCGTACCCCGCCGGGCCTGCTACTCCCCTCTCCTTGAACACTCAAACGTCCCCGCTCCCTCCTCTCGGGCGTCCAGCCGCAGGGACCTACCCGGGTGAGGAGCCCCAGGGCAGGAGTGTGAGTGATGTGGTTTGGTGGCGGTGGCACCGCAAGTGATGTGGTTTGCCTTTGATTTCAGCAGCCGAGGAGCCCTTCAGACTCCAGCCCTGCGTGAGCCGATTCTCCTTTAATCATTAACAGATCCTCTGTTACTCGGGAGAGCAGCGTAAGCTCTTTGAGGAGAGGTTTGTGCCCACCTTTGTCACGGCATCACGCCTGGCACACCGCACATGGGAGCAGAAGTACATAAAATCACCAACTCGCTGCTACTAAAGCCACTTACGTTGTTCAAAGCACCACAAACTGCAGATCAAAACTGGAGATTCACCAAGAAAGTGCTTTTGACAGAGCGGTTTGGCACAAAGGATGTTTGGTCCAACTCATGCTGTACCTGGGAGGGGTTTGCTTTTCATTTGCAAAGTGGCCAGCAGCTTTACTTGGTGGTTGGCTTTGCAAAAGGAGTTATAAAGCAAAGATTTTTCTTGATGGGGCCTTTAAACAACAATTCTTTTCAACAAGGGGCTGACAAGCCAGCTGCTTTTTCAGAAATACAGTTCTGCACCAGTAGCCCTGCCAAAAAAAGTTTTAAAAGGGCTGAGGGGCCACCTGAGCCTCCATAAACTTCAGGGTTTTACAGCAGCAAGCTGCTATCGGAGCAGTTTCCTCGATCTTTTGCTGCATTGGTAAATCATTTATTACTGTGGACTGTAAAGAAAATCCCTGAGGAAAAGGGCCATAAAAATGCATGGATAACGAAATACAGCTGTCCTCCTCGCCGTCTGCAAAATCCTCTGACTACAGTTCCATGTGCAACACGCTGTCTTGCTGGGTAGCTGTTTGGGGGGCAGTTAGAGGCGGAAGGACACACAGGTTAATCCTGCAAGAAGCGGAGGTTGCAGCTCGAAACCACTGTGCAAAAGCTTCAGTAATTGTCAGTACAAATCATATCTACTTCTGGCGGGTGCTTCGTGAAAGCAAATGAGAAAAGAAATATAGGAACACGCGCCAACGTGAGACACGGACAAAGAATTCCAAGGGACAGCAGTCATAAAAATGCCAGCGAGATAAAACTCCTATGACCGCAGCCTGCGTCTCGCTGGTTTTGCATTCCGTAGCTGCAGAAATCCTGCTTCATCAATAAGTGTGTTATTCACACAGTGATAATAACCCTGCGTGCTTTTCAGGCATTTTTCTTCTGAGGGATTTGGGCTTTTGCAGATCTCCCCGTATTGTGTGCGTCAGGACTGGTCCCTTGTTATTCCCAGCTGCTTATTGATCTGTTACAGCTTTCAGAAGGAGCAAATTCTTGGTGGGGTGTGGAAATCGGGCCTTCTACGTAAGCAGGCAAAGCATCTTGCATC
The DNA here is from genome assembly GCA_024336885.1 of Actenoides hombroni. Classification (NCBI taxonomy): domain Eukaryota; kingdom Metazoa; phylum Chordata; class Aves; order Coraciiformes; family Alcedinidae; genus Actenoides; species Actenoides hombroni. The sequence continues at coordinate 25,610,257 of WUAM01000395.1, forward strand.
AGGTAAGATGACTCTTCCTCTGAACTGAGAGGAAAAAAACCACAACCCAACAATTAACAGCTTTCTCCCACCCCATAGCAATAGCATCCATACGTCTGAAAAAAATATACCACCAGCTGTATGGGGACCAAAAGCCCTAAGGGACAACATTTTATTTAAACAGTTGAATCTTCATTATACGTCGTCTTTTTGCTGGGAGGAGGTCGCCCGTTTGCCAGCTGCTGAGCAGCATTTCCCAGAGTGGGAGCCGTGATTTCATTCCAGGGCGAGCAGAGCTCACGGAGGTCAGACCTGCCTAGAAGGTGACTCAGGGGTGAAGTTGTCAGCGTGTTTCTGCTTTGGAAAACTGCCCTGATTCTTCTCCAGAGATGAAATGGGATGCGTCAGAGGATCCCTTCCTGAATTTAAATAAACTCAGCAATGATGCTTTCACCTCTTTCCTGCTGAGATGATTACCCAGTTAGGCTGACTGTGTCTTTAGGGGATTTCTTCCACTGTTTGGAAGGAGTTTCCTTTTGGCTCGCTGGTTTGTTTTGTGAATCATCTTAAATCATAACCTTTTAATAGCTCTGCTATTGAAGTATTTATAGAGAAAGCTTATCCTGTTGTCCTCTCAGTTACTTTTTCCTATGATAGGTTGATTTTGTTTCACTATAATGATACCTCCTGGCTTTTCATCAACCTCTGTTGCCCCTGCCGTTGCTTCGTATTGTCTAATGACTTTCTAATGAGGGCCATTAAGGTGATAAAGAGCAAGAAGGTGGAGCACCTCCCCTTTGAGACCAGGCTGACAGAGTTGGGCTTGCTCAGCCTGGAGAAGAGAAGGCTCTGGGATAACCTTACTGCAGCCTTTCAGTACTCAGAGGGGGCCTACAAGAAAGATGGGGTGGTACTTTATCAGGGCGTGCAGGATAGGACGAGGGGTAATGGTTTTAAACTGAAAGAGGGGAGATTTAGCTTAGATACGAGGAAGAAATTCTTCACTTTGTGGGTGGTGAGACACTGGAACAGGCTGCCCAAGGAAGTTGTGGCTGCCCCATCCTTGGAATTGTTCAAGACAAAGCTGGATGGGGCTTTGAGCAACCTGCTCTAGTGGGAGGTGTCCCTGCCCATGGCAGGGGAGTGGGAACTAGATGATCTTTAAGGTCCCTTCCAGATGAAACTGTTCTATGACTCTATGATTTGTTTGACACATGATAAAGCAAGTCATGCTTTTATGAAAATGTTATCAGGGGCTTTACAGAAAATGCTGAACTGTGGTAGTCAGATATCTTCCAGAATATTAAAAAGACAATCTCCCTCATACTGAATTTAAGTTTAAGAAAACAAACAAACAAAAAAACAACCCCACAAATTTGTGTTACGTCCTATTATTTGCACATAACCCAGTGGTGTTTCATTCCTACATAATGCTGCAGGACTTTTCCACCAAGCAGGAGAGCATGAAAAATAACTTGATTGAAAAGTAAGGGTGGTCCCGTGGATTTCTTAGGTTATAATTTGTTTTGTGATCTTAACATCACTTCTTACACAAATGAAACTACTGTTGATTCCTCTCCTGTTTGGGATTGACTGGGAGTGTTGCTATGTATGTACAAATAAAGTTCTCCAGATTTTAAAATACTCTAGGAACTATTTATTTTGAGCAGATTTTCATCTTCTCCTGTGCTTAAGGACCCTCTGCTTTTGAAAAAAAAAACCCCAAACCAAACAACACCTTCTTTTCTCCATTTGTTCCAATTTCTTTTCATCTCTCCATGAGAAATTATTCCCCTACCTTGGATTGCAACCTCCTTTTGCTATTTTTCCCTGCTGTTTTCAGTGCTCTGGCTGGGGTTATAGCTTTTCAGAAGACTGCTGCACAAAATATAGCTCGATTTTGTTTTTTAGTGGTACTTAACGTTTCGATCCCAGATTAATTGGACAATTGCACAGTTGGAAGAGTGCTTTTTTCTTTGACAAAAAATCCTGTTTTCCAGTCAAACGCCTTATATACCAAACCAGTCAACTGCAAGGAACTCGGGAACAAGGAGATGTTGGTCTGAATGCTTCACAAAAACAAGGCTGAGTCTTATTTCCTATTTCCAGAGATCCATGACGGTGACCTGAGATCCCCTCAAAACAGTACAGCTCGGAGAGCTTATCACAGCATATCTGTATGTTGTTACCTGTGAGCAATTTAATAAAAAAGATATTATAGCCACAATAAAAGGAGGCTGGCGAACGCCAGCTAATCCCAGAACAACCTTATTTCAGTCTATTTAAAGTCCAAGAGAGACTTGAATTCCGGGACCTGGCAGATTCCGACATAAAACAGATGTTTTCATCAAGTACTGCAATGGCAGCAATACATGTCCCAAGCTGGTGACTATGTGGCAGGTCTGCTATGTCACAAGCAGGAATCACGAGCCATAAAAAGCTGCTTTTCAATACTCTGCACTCCATTCCAGCACCAGTTACACCTCGATATATCTGCAGTAGCTGTGGATTTCAGTGGCATTATGCCTGGATTTATCTTAGCATCACTAGATTTGACCCTTCCTTTTCTAGAGGCGTAGCGTTGTGTCTGAATTAGGAAAATAAAAGCCCCAAGCCAATCTGAAAAACTTTCTATCTGAGGCGGTGGTAAGTCAATCACCTCATCAATAAAGCGTGTCCGATACTCTCAGTAATCCTAGTGATCAGCTTTGTTTATGAAAGCTCGAGGTATTAAATTGAGCTCCTCGCCGCTCTGAGCAGGGATGACGAGTGGCAGTTGAAACTAATGTTGACAGAGCTAAAGCAGCACATGCTGAGTGCAATGGACGCAACGGAGAGGGAATGAGGCTAAACCAGGCTCGTGGGGAGGAAAATGTGGAGGCTGGAACAAATCCCTCGTCCCACTTAATGACAAAACACTGCTGATAATTGGCTCTGCTTGGTAAAGCAGGAGGAAGAACTGGCCAGTGCAGAGGAGCTGTGGAACAGGAGCTGTAGGTACAAAGGATGCAAGATGAGGGACATTCCTTTTCTTAAAGTCATAGAATCATAGAATGGTTTGGGTTGAAAGGGCCTTTAACAATCATCTAGTTCCAACCTCCTTGCCATGGGCAGGGGTTTGGAACTAGACCAGGTTGCTCAGAGCCCCCTGGTCTTAAACACTTCTAGGGAGGGAACATCCACAACTTCTCTGGGCAACCTGTTCCAGCGTCTCACCACCCTCACAGTAACAATTTTCTTCCTAATATCCAATCTAAATCCACCCTCTTTCAGTTTGAAACCATTGCTGCTTGTCTTACCACCACACTCTCAGATCAAGAGCCCCTCTCCATCTTTCCTGTAGGCCCCCTTTCAGTACTGGAAAGCCACAATAAGGTCTCCCCAGAGCTTTCTCTTCTCCAGGCTGAACAACCTGCATTCTCTCAGCCTGTCCTCACAGCAGAGATGCTCCAGTCTTAGTACCTACTTCTTTCCTACGACATCTTCCAGCATCACAGTATCCAAAGCACACCCAAAACCCTCCCTCTTATGATGCACTTGTGAAACAAGTAGGCACATCAGGCAAAACAAGGAGCCCTGAAATAGAAGTAGGTACATAGATACTTAGTGAAGAAGTAAAGAGTCTGGATTTAAAGTGTTTATTTCTGGTTTAATTCTACAAATACAACTGTTTGTTTCACTGCCCAGTTTTAAGGCTGCACTCTCCCTGCCAGAGTCAAGTCTCTATTTGGTTACTGTTATTAGATCTGCAGTTACTACCACTAATTAGTCAAGAATTGTCCTTTCTGCCCCTGGCCTCATCCAATTAATAGGTTTTATCCTGAACTACACATTTTGGAAGGAAAAAGATTATTGTTTTCTACACATTTGTGCTACGTTGCTCACAACAGATTCCCACTTCCAGTCTCCAAGTGCCACTGTGCAATCTTTTTTAAATAATAATGCTGTGCTGAGAAATGCAATTAAATGTTCCATTTCAGAAAGAAAAATCTTTAAATGACCAAAGATGAACCCTGTGCTTAGGAAATTCACTGACAGAAGCAAATGTACTTTTTTTCCCAGTGTTTATAAGTGCTCAGCTGAACTTCAGTCAATGTTTCCGTCCATGTCATAAGGCAAGGAGAGAAAGTGCACAAAACAATAGCAGCAAAGATTCGAGATGTAGACAGTGTAATTACAAGCAAAGATTGAAAGAGCTGACCTTGTTGAATCTAGAAAATAGAAGATCTTGCAAAAAGGGCGTAACTTCTCAAATATAGGATTATATGAAATATGCCACAAAAAGAAACAGAAAAAAACCTGTTCTCCAAGCCCACTTAGGTCAAGAAGCCGTTGGCTTAGATTGGCTTGGGTTGCTGGGAGAAGATTTAATTTAGATATGAAAGAGTACTGTCCTGTACTAAGGAGAGTAAAGCACTTGTACAAACTACCTAGGAAGGCCTGGACATTCTCCTCCTGGAAGGTTTGAAAACCACATTGAATCATCTGTGGAAGCGTTTTATAGAATGGTTCAGATGATTTGGAGGATGAACCAAATGATGTTCTGAAACCTCTCCCAGCCCTATATAGTCTGTGATCTACACAGTGTCAGGAGAAGGGCTGTAGCAGTTAAGCCTCTAAGAAATTCAAACCCATTCTGTTTTAACATAAGAATGTTTTTTTAGAAAACACTGTTTTTTCAGACCCAGCTGCATTTATCTCTTCTCCTTCTACCATCACCCATAAGTGGATGCTAAAAAAGTAAACACAGGGGAGATGGCTCTGACCACTCTGCAAATTATTCTCAGATCAGGGATTTCCTGGCCCTGTTGTGGTCCTTGCTGATTACTTCCTCCACCTATCCACCCACTTTTGCTGGGTTGACTGAAAGCAGTTCTGCAGAGAACAATCTGGAACTCCTGGCTTGACAACAACTTCACCATGAGCCAGCAATGTGCCCTTGTGGCCAAGAAGGCCAATGGTCTCCTGGGGTGTATTAAGAAGAGTGTGGACAGCAGGTCAAGGGAGGTTCTCCTCCCTCTCTGCTCTGTCCCAGTGAGGCCACCTCTGCAGTATTTATTGAGTTCTGGGCTCCACAATACAAGAGAAACAAGGAACTACTGGAGAGAGTCCATCAGAGGTTCCAAAGATGCTGGGGGCACTGAAGCATCTCTGTGACAAGGAAAGGCTGAGAGCTCTGGGGCAATTTATCCTGGAGAAGGGAAGCCTGAGAGGGGATCCGATCAATGCTTATCAATAGCTAAAGGACATGGGTCACGAGGACGGGTCCAGGCTCTTTTCAGTGGTGCCCAGTGACAGGACAAGGGGCAACAGGCACAAACTGGAACCCAGGAGGTTCCATCTGATTATGAGGAAAAACTTCCTTGCTGTGAGGGTGTCAGAGCCTGGCCCAGGCTGCTGCTGCCCAGAGAGAGTGTGGAGTTTCCTTCTCTGGATTGATTCTAAACCCACCTGGATGCGATCCTGGGCCCCCTGCTCTGGGTGAACCTGCTTTAGCAGGGGTGTTGGACAAGATGATCTCTAGAGGTCCCTTCCCACCCCGACCATTCTGTGATTCTGTGATTTAAGTCCATAAAAATGTTCATTCCGATTTTTTCATGTCTGCTACTTGCTGCATGAAAGACCAACCATCCTGTTTGATTTTGAATCTCATTAGCTTCATCTGAAGACATCAGTCCTCTGCCAGAAGAAACTGAATTGTTCCTCCTACCCTCTGCTTCCTGTTTTTGAAATATTATTTGTATTGGTCAAGACCAGATAAGAGGATAATCTTATCCCACAGCTGCTTATTTCCTTTAAACACACTTTTAAATCCCAGAACATTTTATTAACTGGGTTATTGATACCCATTAAAAATCCTCAAGAGATCTGTAAGGTGCCATTAACCAGAAGTGAAATCTTTTTACCTTCCTTCATCAAAGATTCACCTAATTTGTTTGGTGGAGATGTCAGGTTCATACGTTTCTGGTTTTCTGGATCTCTCCTGGATCCTCTCCAGTCTTCACAAGCCAGAGCTGTCTTAAGGAAAACATTGCACATCGGTGTTAATAATTCAGATATTTAATCTTTTATTTTCTGTGAAATTCTTGGGGTAAATATATCTAGCCGTGCTGTTTTGTCCACGTTTCTTCTTTTTAGTCTGTACCTTTTGTTCAGGCAGGCTCTTCCCTGAACCTTCTCCTCAAAGAGGACCTGGGTTGTTTATCACCCCTGTTTCTTCTGTAGCAAACACCAGTGCAAAGAATTCACTTGGGTACTCCTCAGTGACCTTTTTCTCTGCAAGTGGTTCTTGTGTACAGTTGCTACCAATTGGTCTTACAACACGGGCTTTTTACTCCTGATGTGTTGAAAGAAAAATTTAATATTAGTGCTGTTTGCTTTCTTTGGTTGCTCCTTGGTCTCCTTTGGCCTGCTTTGTTATATTTTTTTTTTCTTTTAATCTGCTCGAGTTCCCAATTCTGTTAGCTTTTTTTTTTTTTTGGACATGGCATTAGCTTTTTGAAGGATGCTTTCTTCTTTCTAATAGCAGCCTTTACCCTTCTGTTCAACAATGCTGGCTTACTTCTTCAAGCTTTTTTAAGAGAAAAACAGTGGAACACCAGTGGCATGTTCCCTACTCAACACCCTTCAGGACTGTCAACACCTGTAAGGATTTAATTCCTCTAGCTTCCCCTTTTCACTTTTTTTTTTTTTTAAAAAAAAAAAGCTGATTTTTACATGGTCCTGCTGATGAATTTGGGCAAAGTGTTGTTGAACTGCTCAGCCCCTGTCGCTCCCATAGAGATGTTGGCACAAAGTATGTCCTGAAATCTGCTGCAGGTTGTTGCCTTCATGAAGAGATTTTGAACCAGGTTTTCCTATCAGCTCTGAGATTGCTCATCATTTTCTGGGATCAGTAACCAGCTGCTGCTTCAGACTCAGACGTGACCTTTGCTCGGTCTCCATGAAGGTAACTGAAGTCATCCAAGACACTTGTATTTCCTGCCTTCCCTACCTCTTTTTTTTTTGTCCTGTTAGCATCAGTTAGTGCTGCTGTGCTGGTGAGTAGTAAGGTCCATTGTCCCAGTGCTGTATTCTTCCTTCTTGGCCTGGAGTTTCGATTCATAGAGATTCCTGATGACATGTTTCACTCTCTCTTTCCATCACATGACTTGTCTGATGTGGTGTCCCTTTCCACCAAATTTTTAATACATGTATATACACCTCTTCAATTCAGTCAGGCTCAGAAAGTCCAGTTCCACCATCTTTGTTTCTGAGGTTTCCAGCATTTGCATAGTAACTCGCATACTGCCACTTTAGCTCCTGTTTTTACAGCCTTTGCAAATGTCAATCTACTTGTTTTCCATTTTCTGTTTTGTTATCCGCTTCATGTGACCTATTCTTCCTTGAGAGGTACCTATGCTTGTGTCTTCATCTTTTGAAATGTCGTCCCAAACCATATGCTCTTGTGCACCATTTGGCTTCCCTCACTCCCCACTTTAAAGCAGACTCACAATCTCCTTGATTTTAAGTGACAGTGCCTCAGATGAACTCAGTCTCTCCTGCACTGGATTTTGATGCTCTACATGTGATCTAGATGAGGGCATTGAGGGCACCCTCAGCAAGTTTGCAGACAACACCAAGTTAGGCAAGTGTGTTGATCTCTTTGAGGGTAGGGAGGTTCCAGAGAGGAATCTGGACAGGCTGGATTGATGGGCTGAGGCCAATGGGCTGAAGTTCAACAAGGCCAAGTGCTGAGCCCTTCACTTGGTTTGCAAAACCCCCCTGCAATGCTACAGACTTGGGGAAGAGTGACTGGAAAGCTGCCCAACAGAAAAGGACCTGGGGGTCTTGGTCAACAAATGTCTGAAGATGAGCCAGTGTGTGGCTAGGTGGCCAAGAAGACCAACAGCCTTCTGGCTTGTATCAGCACTAGCATGGCCAGCAGGACTAGAGCAGGGATTGTCCCCCTGTACTCAGCACTGGTGAGGCTGCACCTGAAATGCTGTGTTCAGATTCGGGCCCCTCACTCGAAGGACATTAAGGTACTGGAATGTGTCCAAAGAATGGCAATGAAGCGGGTGAGTCTTGTGAGGAATGGCTGAGGGACCTGGGATTGTTTAGCCTGGAGCAAAGGAGACTCAGGGTAGACTTTCTTGCTCTCAACAACTCCCCTGAAGGAGGTTGGAGCCAGGGGGTGGTCGGTCTCTTCTCCCTAGTAACAAGCAATAGTACAAGAGGAAATGGCTTCAAGTTGTACCAGTGGGGTTTTAGATTGGACATTAGGAAAAAATTCTTCCCAGAAAGGGTTGTCAAGCTCTGGCCCAGGCTGCCCAGGTCAGTGGTGGAGTCCCCATCCCTGGAGGGATTTAAAGATGTGGAGATGAGGTGCTGAGGGACATGATTTATTGATTACCAGGCAGTGCTAATGGTTAGACTTGATGGTCTTGAAGGTTTCTTCCAACTAGAACGATCCTTTGGCTCGACATGTCAAATGAGCCTGAAACCATCTTACATTCATACTCTGCCTCTCCACCGCTCTCCCTGGATGTACAAGAGATGAGGGAGCCTTTCAGCGAACATTACCACAGACATTCTTCTCTTTGGTTTCTTTTTCAGGAGCCTAAATGTTGCCTTCACAGACAGGACCTCCCCTGTCCGTGTCATTGATTCGTTTGGGACGTGACCACAGACTCCTCATCACTTGCTGCTTCTCAATTTTCCAACTACCTTTGCATGTTGTAACAAATGGCACTGTCTCATTTTTTTCATACTTTAAATAAAGTGATAACTTCTTTCCTGACTGATCCTCCAAGCATCTTAATTTTGCTGTCCTTTTGAAAATGCTCTTCATACCTTATTGATGAGGGTTTCTCTACGATTTCTCCGGAGAAAGTGGAGAAGGGGCAAAAAACCTGATTTTAGAAAAAAATATTGCATGATAATGAAACAAGAACATTTCAATGTGATTTAAACTTTGTGATGACCTGGGAAGGAGGCAAAGTGAGGCAGATTTAAGGACATTCAACAGCATAGCCCAAGAGCATATGCTTTAATTAAATTTAGCAGCGTGAATCAGCTCCTCCCCTCCCATCTGAATGGCTGGCAGATAGTCTGTGATCATGGAAATACGCTTTCCTTTGCCCTTATTTATGTTACTAAATCTCTCCTAAATTTTCTCAGTGTCGTGACTGCATATAGCAATAGTGGGAGCAAGAAATAAGACAACAAGATATCACATAGACCCACACAAAGCTCTTTGGCTAACAAGGTGCTCATAGTACAGGTTGCCAGTACTGATTGGATCTCTTGTTGCTTCTAGCACTGGAGATGAGATCCATGTTAAGAAATTTAGCAGATTTAGAATCCATATTTAGAAGTTTAAGCAAATAGGTCTTGTTTCATGAGCAAGGTTGGGACGGTTACTCTACAAAACTCTCTGCATAAAGATTTCTTACTTTTTTTTTTAGGCACCGGTGTGCATAAATGCCAATTCTTTTGCTATTAAACAGTAGATATCTAAAATTTTCTCCTGTGCCTATCCAGAGGTGCTGCTGTCTCAGCAGAGCTGAGTGGTTCCTTCTCAGTGCTTCGTGAGATTGATAACACAGCCACTCTTTTCTCAAGCACGCCAATGAAGCTTATCTCAAAAGCATATTCTGGGTGAATCCAATGATCACCAATGACACAGTCTTGACTATCTAGTAATGCAAAATCTGTGGAGTTCATTATATAATCTCTGTTATGTTATAATAGGGATTATAATGGGTCCAGAGGAGGCCACAATAATGATCTGAAGGCTAGAGCCCCTCTGCTGCAAGGCCAGGCTGAGAGAATTGGGGTTGTTCAGCCTGGAGAAGAGAATGTTCTGAGGACACCTTACTGAAGCCTTTCAATACTTAAAGGAAGCCTATCAGAAAGATGGGGAAAATCTTTTCATCTGGGCATGTTGTGATAGGACAAAGGGTAGTGGTTTTAAACTACTCCTATAGAATGGGAGACCTAGACTAGATATAAGGAAGAATTTGTTTACATTGGGGATGGTGAGACCCTGGCACAGGTTTCCTAGAGAGGTGGTAGATGCCCTATCTCTGGAAACATTTCAGGTGAGGTTGTCCAGGGCTCTGAGCAACCTGCTTTAGTTGAAGATGTCCCTGCTCACTGCAGGGGAATTGGACTAGACGACCTTTAGAGGTCCTTTCAAATCCAAACCATTCTATGAATCTATGATTCTATGATTAGATTCCTTGCTTAGGAAGTGGGTGGCTTGTGCTGAAGTGTCTAAAGTTGGGAGGTTTCCAATCTACCATGCCCATGTCATAGAAAAATGTGCTAATCGTGCAGCTGGGTTAAATCTGCTTTCTATCCTGCTAGGTGAAGCTATGCCTGTGTGCAGAAAAAAGGCCTCCAAGCTTCATAAAGCCAATGAGGGGACAGCCCAAAAGAAAAAATGACATTGTAGCTCATTAAAGATGGATTCCTAGTCAACCTCTTGGAAGAGAGGGTAGAAAGGGTGTAAAGATGCACTGCAGAGGACCTTTAAAGTTAAAATAAAACACATTTTTGACATGATGAAGAAGAGGGAAGTAATGGGTGGAATTTGCTGAGTTTCTCTAACCCTCATTTGGAAGAGCTTTTTTCCTACAGGGTCTGTTCCACCAAGTAACAGAGGTTACCTCCCTAGCTGGATGCCCTTTGTAAAGTTGCTGTGCCTCATCCTTGCTCTTGAACAGATTGCCTAGAGGTTATAAAATTACTTTGCCTTTCCTGTTAAAAATGAGTTTTTACTAACTACTGTAGTGACCTGCAACAGTACGTTTTCTAGGACAGGATTTATCATTGATTCTTTTCAGAGTGAGCATCCTCTTTACTAAATGGAATAAACACTGAATGCAAATAGACCCTGCCTCTCATTATGACAGCTTCTTCTATCGTGTGAGTCGGAGAGGTGAGTACAGGTCTATGCAGTTTGTCTAACTGGAGAGGACACACAATAGCACTGAGACTTGGCCTTGCAACCCTAAGGACATTAGACCTGGAATTGTGCTGCAGTGTCTGGGCATCTTTCAGTCTTCATACCCACCTTTATTAAATTTACTTCCTTAAAATGTGCTAGTTATTGAGCCGTTTCAAAGCTATCATTGATGGCAGACTTCCAAGGAAGAGGCTGGATGCTGCAAAAAAAGGCATCTACAAGGTAAACTTTCCTCTGTTTCAAAACCGAACAGATGCTCTGGTTTGTGGCCAGGAGGATACTATATTCTGGAGAATCCCTCTGTCCCGAATTACTTAAAACTCCTTATCCCTAACAGTCAAGAAAGACATATGAGGATGGTAAGAAAGGGCATGTCAGGCTTAGGCTTAGACAAAATAAGATAAAGGGTTGTATTCATATATATGTATATATGTGCCAAATGTATCCTGGGCTGAATCAAAAGAACTATGGCCAACAGGTTGAGGGAGGTGATTCTCCTCCTTTACTCCACTCTGGTGAGACCTCACCTGGAGTACTCTGGAGTCCTCAGCACAGGAAAGACATGGACCTGTTGGAGCAATTCCAGAGGAGGCCACAAAAATGATATGAGGGCTTGAACAACTTTGCTGTGAGGCCAGGCTGAGAGAGTTGGGGTTGTTCAGCCTGAAGAAAAGAAGACTCTAAGGAGACCTTATTGAGGCCTTTCAATACTTAAAGGAGGCAAAACAGGAAGATGGAGTCACACTTTTTAGCAAGGTCTGTTGCTACAGAACAAGGGTTGATTGTTTTAAACTAAAAGAGGGGAGACCTAGACTAGCTTTAAGGATGAAATTGTTTATGATGAGGGCGGTAAGACCCTGGCCCAGGTTACCCAGAGAGGTGGTAGAAGCCCCATCCCTGGAAACATTCCAGGTGAGGTTGTCTAGGGCTCTGAGCAACCTTCTCAGTTGCAGATGTCCCTGCTTACCGCAGAAGGGTTGGGCTAGATGACCTTTAAAGGTCCTTTCCAACCAAAGGCATTCTATGATTCTGCTTGCTTAAATTTCACCAAGAATTCCAATCAGTGATGTAGCTCATCAAGATAACATGTCCCAAAGTTTTACATGATGATTGGCGTTGGTATGCTTCTGAATAGCCCCTCCACCATTGATCAGAAGTGGCTGTACTTCAGCAGTGGGTCCTGGTCCAAAGTTAATGTGAAGTCAATGGAATGACTTCTGCTGAGTCAATAAGCTCTGGATCAATTTGCTTTGCCAGTTCACAAAGTGCTTTTGAATAATGTATGCTGAAGGCTTTATATAAAATCAAAATTAGTGTTTTCATTTTTGTGCATACCATAAGAATAGAACTTTTTTTTTTGGAAATTGTTTTACTTAGTTATTTATCTGTTTGGAGATTGGAGCTGAAGTCTATTGATCAGCCTGACTAAAGAATGTGAAATCAGAGCGAGGCTGACTCCCTCATTTTAACGAGTTAGTGTATCTGTTTTATTTTTCTCAGACAGATTTGATAAAATGAGATACAAATCACACCTGCAGGCCACTGAGAAATTACAGTACTTGGGCTAGGTACAAGAAGAGCAATGGTAGTGAGGATACGTGCATTCATCAGGATGATTTATACAAAAAGGGAGAGTGATTAACTTTGCAAAATGTTTTTCATGGTCCACTAGCCTAAGATATTAATGAACTGCTTGCTTGAATAAGCCAGACCTCTTGACCTTAAAGTGATCTAATTTCCAAAACAGCTGAAGTAAACGTGGGTCAACTGATCCATTTACTTGGCTGCCCAGAGAGGTTGTGGAGTCTCCTTCTCTGGAGACTTTCAGAACCCACCTGGACATGATCCTGTGCAACCTGCTCTGGGTGAACCTGCTTGAGCAGGGGAGATGAACTAGACTATCTCCAGAGGTCCCTTCCAACCCCTACCATCCTGTGATTCTGTGATTATTTCAACTATTTTAAATGCCTGATTTATTGTGCTGATCTGCACTACAAACTGAACCCAGCATAGGCTGCCACCAGAGGAAGACGTGGTCCTGCTCCTTCCACTTCTCAGCTGACCCTGGCTGTATATCCCTGTGCCTTCCCACGCTTTTGACGGAGCAGTTCTGTAGGTGAGGGTAGCAGAAAGAACTGGGATCATCTCTTGAGCAGCAGCCTGAAGCTGACCCAAGTTTGGCATGGCATGAAACTGTACCCTAACGTTGGCAGTTTCCTCTGAACGGCACCATCGCCCCATGTGATGATGGAAACCTCAATGATTAGAAGATCTTACATGGTGCAGTGCTCATTTATATCAGGAGCAATAAGAAGTGATGTGGTCACAACCATGAACAGTAGCTGCTTTCTTGTTGGGTTTTTTTTCAATCTTATTTTAAACATTTGTATTGGACTTTAGTGAAATATAGTAGGTAGATTAATACGAGAGGATGAAGAAGATGTGTCCTTTTTTAGGCCAACCATTACAAGAGCCAGTAAACCTCCTGGAAGGTGAAAGAAGCAAACTGTAGGTGACCAACCTGTGTTTTGCAAAGATAAAGTTCATTAGGCTTCTCAGAAGGGGGACTGCTCCACCTGCAATCACATTAATGGAAAAGTGGCAGTAAGCAGAGACCTGATGAAGAGCAAGAAGATCAGTAGAGGAAACTGATTTTAGAGCTCAGAAAAAGCAATGATAGCGTAGACATTGCTAAAAGTAAATTTAAATTAATCCTGGCAAAGAAAATTAAAATGAGGTCGAGGATTTCTTCAGTATTTAAACATGAAAACAGAAAGTAAATGTGGAATAAGAATTGCAGGGCAGACGTTAAAGATAATGCAAATATGACCCCGCTGTTAAAGGTTTACTTCAGCTTGGTTTTCTGAAAGGACCCTGTTGTAGAACCTGCTGAGGAAAGACAAGATGATTAATGGGAATAGGACTGTGGACATGTAAATTTCTATTACCAAAGTGGAAACAAAACTCTCTGAACTAGTTTCATTTAGCTAGGGAGAAGGGAGGAGATATGGAGCTGGGTAATCAGCATTCTTGATGTTTGAAAGAGCTGGCTCAGGAAATCAGTGCTCCATCTCAAAGCTCTTTAATAAATGTATGAAGTTGGGGGTGGTTCTGTCTGTATGTCAAATAATAAATATAATGTCCATATTTGAGTGCAGAAAAGCAACCACCCAAGCTCACAAATGTGCAAGTTTTAGAATAAATCTTCAAGAAAACAAAAGTGAATTAATAATTAAAGAAGAGGAACGACCACGAGGAGGTGAAAATAAATCAAGATGGGAGGAAATGCAGATTTATCAAAGGCTGTTTGTGTCTGATAACTTTCCTTAAAAAGGATAACCAACTCTTATGGATGGGAAAAATGCTTTAGCTATAATCCACCTAGACTTCAATGAAGCGATATTAATATTGTGCCACATGGGCTATTATTAACTGCAGAAAATGTGGATCCTTTCCAAAATACTAATGTGGTAAGTAACTACTAAAGACAAATGACCCAGGGTTCTGTGGAGATGAGAAGTTGTCATTTTCAGGGCAGTTTTTAGTGGAGTATCACAATGTTCTGTCTTAGGACTAATCTTGTTTAACGTTCCCATTGATGATCCTGGCTTAAAAAACAGAGATTTACTAATGGATTTTATCAACAAGACAAAGCTGGGAGGTATAGGCAATTCAGAAGAGGATTGGTGTATTAGCAAGGTGAATGGGATGGAGAACTGAAAAATATAATGGTAGAAAGTGTAAAGTCGTGCCTGTGGGAATTAACAACAAAAGAATCAGCTACAAAGCTGGAGCTTGTCAGTAGGAAATGAGGGAGTAAAAAGGGCATGTTGTGTTTGTTGATCACAGAATGATACAGCTCTGAAAAAGCAAACATCCTACGGATGCCTCAGCTTAGGTGTTCTCAGGAGAGGTAATTGATGAGACTGAAGTGAGGCCTCTTACAGAACAGAGTACAAAATCCCCGGCTCCCACAAACAAGGAACAAAGAATCATAGAGTCACAGAATGCTTTGGGTTGGAGGGGACCTTTAAAGGTCAAAAATTCAACCCTCCCCCTGCAGTAAGAAGGGACATCTTCGACTAGAGCAGGTTGCTGAGAGCTCCCATCCAACCTGATCTGGAACAGTTCCAGAGATGGGGCTTCTACCACCTCTGTGCAACCTGAGCCAGTGTTTCACCACCCTCAGCAAAAAATAATTTCTTTCCTCTCTCCAGTCTAAATCTCCCCTATTTTAGTTTTAAACCATCATCTCTTGCTCTGTCACAACAGACCCTGCTAAAAAGTCTGGCCCCATCTTTCTTACAGGTCCCCTTTAAGGCTTCTCAGAGCCTTCTCCTCTCCAGGCTGAACAACCCTAACTCTCTCAGCCTGGCCTCACAGCAGAGGGGCTACAGCCCTCAGATCATTATTGTGGCCTCCTCTGGAGTCATTCCAACAGGTCCATGAGTTTCCTGTGCTGAGGACTCCAGAGCTGGGCACAGTGCTCCAGGTGAGGTCTCACCAGAGCAGAGCAGAGGGGCAGAATATCCTCCCTTGACCTGCTTCCCATGATGCTCTGGATGTATTGATACCAGGGGTTACCTCAATCCAAACGCAGGACCTTGCACTTGGCCTTGTTGAACCTCATGAATTTCACACAGGCCCACTTCTCAAGCTTGTCCAGGTCCCTCTGGATGGCATCCCATCCCTCAGGCGTGTCAACCACATCCCTCAGCTTCATGTCAACTGCAGACTCTCTGGGGGTGCGTTTGATCCCACTGTCTATGTCTTTGATGAAGATAGTAAACAGCTCTCATCCCAGTATAGATCTCTGAAGGACAGCACTTGTCACTGATCTTCATCTGGACATTGTCCTGTTGACCAGTACCCTGGTAACCACTACCCTCTGAATGTGACCATCCATCCAATTCCTCATTCACTGAACAATATGACTTCAAGCTGTTATTGTGAACTTCATATGGGACCATCAGTCCAGATAGGAAGAGCCTAAAAGTGTTTGTGATTAATACATCCTGGGAACATGAAAGCTGAGAGGGAATATTATTATTCTTTAAATATAAGTGAACTCAAGGAGCAGAGAAGGACTTTTTAAGCAGAGGGAGAGCACTAATGCAAGAATAAACTGATATACATTGGATATGGATGAATTTAGTCTGGAAAGTCTTAAGAACTAAGGTAGAAGGGTCTGATACAGTGTCCTAATTCAAGTAATGGGAAGAAAATACCTTACTTTCAGGTTGATATATTAAGAAAATGAAAGGTATCACCAGATATGACATCAGCCGTAGTACAGAAGGGGTTTTGATTGCCCAGAGAGATTGCAGATACACTGAGCTCAGATGCATCACCTTCAGTCCTGAACTGGGACATCTGCATGATGCACTTGCAATTAAAGGACCTTTGTCAACCAAGAGGGGAGGACGTCATGTCCTTGTTGAGCTGTCCTTTCCTTTTCCAGTTTCTCTGACTAAACGTTTCAGCAGAACAAGAAGTTTTTCAGTACAAGGCTAACGTGCTGTACTTGCACAAAACGATTTACAGCCTCACTCACACGATGTATCCAAAGGAAATGTTCAGAACCAGTCAGGAGACCTTACTCAGCAGTGACATTGCACTCCCGTCGCTGTGAGGGATAATTTACTCAACCCCTTTCTCAGTTTACTGAATGCCTGAAATGCAGTATCAAGTTAAACATCTCTCCTAGAACAATATATAACCTCCTCACCACCCTCCTGAAATTACAAAAAAATCCCACACTAATAAGAGGAAAATGCATTTCTTAAAGGCACTGACGGTTTACTCAAAAGTCAGATAATGAACAAGAATAGCCAGTTTTACAAGAGAAATCTATTTCTTTCTTCTAGACAATCTAAACTTGGATCTTATTGCACTGCAGTGTCTTAGCCACATCAAAGATGTATTCCACAGGTTAGTTAAGAGGAACATGTTAGTTCTTGCTCTTGACAATTCATCCCACTCAAGGAGTACTCCACATATGGGGTCAGCTGTGAAAAAGCGAGGGCAAAGACTTTCCCCCATGAGAGAGACCAAAATGTCATTTTTGGAACCATTTTGACAAACACTCTGCAGTGTTTCCAGAGGCATCTTGAGGAAAATTCTCTCTCTTATGGTTGCTGCAAGCTGGTTGCCACAGGGTCACTGTGACCCAAGAGTCACAGTCCATGGGGGTGAGTCAGGTGGAGCAGTGGCCACACAGTCATCCTGAGGAGATTTCAGAAGGGTTCACAGAACAGTCAGAAAAACTGGATACATTTTTGACATTACTGCGATACCGAAAATGCTAAAAGCAAAAATAATAAACGTGACTTAATATTTGCATATGATTAATGTTTTTTCAGAAACCCACGTCCAAATGACTGTCAGTGATATTAAATTCTACCAGTACTTGGTCAATGTCATATGAAAAGAAGGATCCACTGAACAATCAGCCTGAAAAAATACTGCAGAACATCAGCCTTTGTTTGGAGAAAAAGGGACGTGTAAGAGAAAACCGTCACAACTCCCTTGCATTCCCATAGTGACGAGAGAGCACAGTCCTTGTGGTATCCATGGTGTGTGTAAGCAAGGAATACTCTTGATATGTAAAAGGTTGAGAGCTGATATCAGAGAGGTTCCGTAGCTTACAGGGAAAGCAGAAGGGGAGTCAAGCAAAAGGATGCTTTCTGGTGGAAGGACTTGAAGAGCAGAACTGGGGCCTCCCCTGGTTCAGCTCCAAGGTGGCACCTGGTTGCAACGCAAGAATTCCATGCAGAAGAGAAGAAATAAGAACAGAGGACAAAGGGGACATGCAGAAGGCCAACAGAGGGCTGAGATTTAACAAAGGAACCAGAGGGATGTTATGAAGAAAGGAGAGATTTTGCCATTCATGGAATCAGGTGTAGTTCAAACATAATCCTGCAGCAGAATGGAGACTAACACAACATATGCCTTTGACCTTGCTAACTTTGAGCTGATCTTTGGAAAGCAGTGATGGATTCCTTAATTTAAATCATTAAAATGAAGCCAAATCAAAACAGCATCTGAACATACATTCAGAGAAAGCTCTCTTATTGTGCCAACAGTTGCATGCATGCCAGAGCTTTAAATAAACAGTCTAAATATACAGGTTCATAAATCTTATGTGTGAAATTAAAACAAGGGAAAGGACATTGATTTATTATGTGTTTGTTGGAAAGCTTAAGACGTAGCCTTTATTTATAATAATTCTGTCCTCTGTGCTCTGAAAGGAGGCAGAAGTGCTTGACTTCAATTGTGCTTTTCTTGTTTTTGGTAATTATAAGGTCAGTAGGAAGCGTTCCCAGAACTACAGTCTTTCTGGTTCCACTTTTAGGTTGTTTTTAAATTCCCATTAAAAGTTCACCATTCAGCCTAAGTTCCTCAAAAAGAAACTGGACTCCTGAGCTTCAAATAAAGCTCTTGTTTCAGGGAAACGTTTTTGTGGGAAATGCCATCAAAATCAAGAGACACATTTGTGAGCTCAGCAGTCAGATTGTGACTGATTCACATCACGTAAGCTTTTCTACTTATTACGAGTTGATGAAGCAACAATAATTTTACATCAGATGCAGATACACCCAGGTATATTAGAAAGGCATCATAGATCCCAGAATGATAGAATAGTTTGGGTTGGAAGGGACCTTAAAAATCCCAAAGGGGAAGAGAAAGGGAATAAGAGAGACCTATGGATTAGAAAAGAAAAATAAAAACAGCTTTAATAAACATAATAAAATTAAATATATACAAATATATACAAAACTAGTATCAAACCCAACCGCCCTGATGGCAATTGCATCACTATCACCACTGATGTTGTGGAGCAGGCACTGGGGAAGTCCCAGACTGGGCTCAGCAGCAGATGGGAACCAGATTCAGGAGCTGGATTTGGGAACTGGATTCAGGAACACACAGACTGGGATCGAAGGCAGAACAGACAGAGTCCTCCTCAGATGCTGGCCAGTGAAGAAGAGGCTTGACCCTCATGATCTATCAGTTTTATACTGAATCTCACTGGTCAGTACAGGGTCACCTGTCCTGACCACTCCGCCCCACAGGTGTGGCCTTTCACTTTCTGCACCCCCAATGTGGTGCCCAAGATTTTGCTCAGAATCAGTGGCTTTGGGCCCTCTCCATAGCCATGCTGCTGGAGGAGACACACAACGCTCTTTGGGGCCCCCTGGACAACCCTCCCCTGCAGTTCTTGATGCCCACAGATGTCCTTACCCCATACCAAACCAGGGATGGAAAGAAGCTCCTGCATCTCACAAACCCGTGGGGGCTGCTCCAAGGCCTCTGCAAGCTGTCCCCTGACCTTCCTGAAAGTGATCATCTATCTGCCTGGCAAGCTTCTGCTCCCTTCAGCTTGTCCCTGCAGATCAGGAGCCCAAGATAAAATGGCCTGACCTCAGCTCCCCCCTGATCCTTCACTGGTTTCCAGCAAGGCTGCAAAGAATAACCAGTGAAGGAGGTCCTACCCTGGAGGCAGGAGAAGGAGAGGGCTGTGAAAGCTCCTCTGTGCACAAAGCCATGGGTGGTGGGTCTTCCCACAAAGGCGGCGGCATCTCCTGCTGTCTTTCTCTGGGCATCCATCACCAAAATGCAGAAGACCTGTTAAATGATACAGTTGTATTTCTTCTAAGAAGAGTGCAAGCTCTGCTGTTTTAGCCATGCATCTTGGCTTAATTTCTTAACTGTCTCTTAGTGGCTGATTAAATGAAATTTCCCGTTCTGTCCATGGCTTCCCTCTTGCCATCCTTCATCAATCTGTCCAGTCTTTTGAAGAGTAGGAGGAAGGACTGGCTAATTCACAGTTCTGCCTTACTCACATCCTCTGAAGGGTTAAACCAGCTCTCTCCCTACATCTTCATGAATCACAGCCTTGCTGTCCTCTGCAGTGAACTAGGAGCTGGCGTCTCTGAATTTGGGCTGCAGACTTATCTTGCACCTCTGTCACTTTTCATGATCTTTATCTCCCTAAAACATTCATGATCCAGATGTTCCCTATTGGCTTAGAAAGCTGTGCTGGTAACCATCCCCGCTTGGTACTTCCTAATGCCTTTGACACAAATCTGTGTACAGTAATCAGAGAAAGTAAATAGTATCTGCAGAGCACACTTTAATTAAAAGAATAATAATATCCCAGGCTTTGGCAAACTACATCACCATTGTGGTTTGTTGCCTGTACAGACAACTTCACAGCACAGTTATTCCTCCTCCGCATACCTGGTGGATTTACCTGGCTTTACCTGGCTTAGTGTGAGCGCTTCTTAATGATAAGAAATATTTTGTCAGGTTGGAGGAAATCAGAGGAAAGTTATCTGGGGAAGGAATTTCCCTAATGTTGCTCAGTGTCAGCATCTCAGCAAAGCTTTAGGAGACCGTCTTCATTGCTTTAAATAGCATCATGCTAGATTGGTGCCTTAAAAGACCCAGCACATTTGATTTTTATTTGTATTTTCCAAATAGCTGCCACCCATGGTCAGATTTTCCTGTCAAGTTGTTTGTCATTTCTTTTTCTTTTTTTTTTTTTTTCTTTCCTCCCTGGGGGTAGGGACTGCATTAGAAAATCTTTCTTCCCAAACTAGCCTCCTCTTACATAAGCTGTTATAACTCACCAAAGACACGGAGAACAGGGGGGAGGCTTGAGCCAGCAACCTGCAAAAGGTGTTCAGGGCTTTGATCATCTGCTGTGTGGTCATACATTCCTCTCTTATATCTCAAAGGCAGCACTAAACAGGATGCTCTAGAAAAGATGCCTGTCTTGAAAAAAAAAATAATTGTCTTCTATTTTTATCTTTAAAATTTTTTTCTATTCCCTTAAGGATTTCTTCTAAACCTGACTTTCTAAGAAAAAGCTTTATTTCCTTGCAATACGTTGTGGCTGAACTCCCTGTGAGATAATGCTTCAGTTAGCACAGTGGCAATGACTGCAGGCATCTCTGGATTTAGCAGTGGAAAGACGTTGCATTTGGCTTTTCCTCTTTAAAGTGCTTCAAATGGGCAAGGCAGCAGCTTTTTCTTCCATGGCTCCTTGGTCTGGAAGCAGAAATGATCTGGGCTGGAGCACCAAGTGACTCTGCTGTCCACCTGAAGTTTTCTGCTGCTAAGCAGGGAACTTGAAGCTTTGGACAGGCACTATGAAGACCAATACCCACAGCTCAGTGGATTTATGAATCTGGTCATCAAAATGCAGAATAATTCCTTGTATAACTCACCTGATGACCCAGATGGCTGCTCTGTTTCTCATGAGACCCACCCCTGGGCAACCTAAGACCACAGGTCACTGACTTTGCAAATCCTGAGACTCTTTTAGCAAAGAAGACCTTTCTCAGGGCCAAAAAGACTCTACACGGAGGCCTGGAAGGGCATAAGCATGAGGAGGATCAAAATGGACATCCCACTCTCTGAGCATAGAGGGCACTGGGAGAGCAAGAACATTGTGGTAGGCACTGGGTACTGCCCATCCCTGGGTTGAGGAAGTCCGTCCACCTCCCAGCTCTGCTCAGATTCCTCACTGGAAAGGGGCAAATAATTTACCCTAGTAATTTACCAAGACTATGGGATAAGGGGGTGGGACAAGTCGATCTCTAGTGAGTTTGCAGGTTCATTTCTCCATAGTCTCAGACCCATGTCCCTGCTACAAAGTCTTCCTGTGATCATTTTTCAGGCTGTTCAGCAGTCTGAGCAAACAGATAAAGGAGCAGTCAGGCCAATGAGATGAAATTATCTTCTCTTTCCTTAGAGGTGATTTCTAGGAGTTAAGCTTCAGAGTTCTCTGGAGGTCAGTATCCCTTTTTCCCTTCCTTCACTGGATAATGGAAAGCCACAGACTTCAGTAATCTGATGAATTTCATCAGTGGCAGCTCCCTGAGAAAAGACACAGTAGAAATCAAGAGAGTCCACACATACTGAAGAAAACCCAACCTGAAGAATAATAGTGAAAATGAAAAGAGGATGTGGAAACAACATGTGAAGAGTAAGTGAAGCAGTTGAATTTGTTCATCCTAGAAGAGAGAAAACCTAAAGGAAGCCAGGTACACGTTCTTCCAACAAGGAGAGGGAGAGTATGGAGACCAATAGTTCTGTGCCCTTGGTGACTAGAATAATAAGAAATCTGTTCAACTTCCAGCAAAGAAGAGAAATTAGATGCCATAAAAGAAAATAAAGAGTGAATGTTGTCTAGAGAGGCTGTGAAAACTCCTTGGATGTTTATTAGAAGACCTGAGGCAAACAAGCTCTGGAGTGGTGTAGGTGTCATTCTGCCTTGGTGCAGAGGAAAGGATTAGGGCAGAGGTTCACAAATTAGGGACAAAGAATGTACCTGAGAAAGGTGAGAAGCCCCAGAAAATGATGTTCAGCTTTGATGTCTCCCTTGTTCTTTGTTTCTTCTATCCCCAAAGGCTATCTCTTCAAAGCTGTATAAAAAACAAAGAAAGAAACAAACAAAACCCTCCCATCACTCTTTTCTTTGAACAAATGCAGAAAGAAAGATGAAAACAAAATAATTTTCAAGGGAACTTAGGAGGAAGACTGAAGCAGAGAGGTTACTCATCTATTCTAGAAAAGAAAGATAGCTCAATATTAAAAAGTCCAAAAGCTTCAGGAGTCAATGACCTTTAGGTGCGTTGCATCTCTGGGATAACCGCTTCTAAATGAGTACTCAGTGCTGGTACATGCTCTGATAAAAACTGGCATATTGCAGTCATTTGCTGGTGGGTGCATAGAGTCTTGTCAGCTCATTTGGCACATTTACTGCCAAATCATTCCTTTAATCGTAGAACGAGAAATGTTACACGTGCAGAACAAATCTCCCTCATTAAGTTGAGCGGGTTACCACTGCAGCCTGTCGTACTTCAGCTACTGGTTTCAGAGAAGGTCTTGTAACCTATTGTGTGTGTGAGCCACAGCTGTCACTTCCAGGCTCTGCCAGGATGGAAACTACAGGCTAGGACGCTAATAACACTAGGTGCCTACTTCTGAAGAAGGCTTCAATACCTCTGTCCTGGGACAGAAATACCCGTTCTTCTTGTTTGCTGCGTAAAACAATCCATTTGAATGGCGATTTTTTTTTTCCCCTGGCAGTGTCATTGAAATAATCAAAGTCCCACTCAAGCTCAGTATAGTGTCAGGATTTGACCCTTTCTAATTGTCATACACTGGAGAAAGTAAAATAAGACATGTGGCTGCAAGTGCTCCTTGTGCCCAACATCCTCATCCTTCTGAAACCTCAAATTTCCACTGTCAGCTTTTGTAGGGGGACAATAATTCACGTTGCCATTAATATTGAAGGGAAGTTAGATAAAGCCTAAGGCCTTTCAGCTGTAAGGGCTATGATTTAGCAATGCACATAAACACGTTTTTAGTGAATTAGGGCCCCTTGCAGACTTTTGTAACCAGTAAAGCGAGAGCAGAAATTGCCATCAGCTTGCAGAGGCAAAAGCTGCAGATGCAATATGCTTTTTTTTTTTTTTTTTCCCTAGGAGACACTGTCTGCACTCAAAAATTAAATGTACTTGGAAAATTTCCTGGGCCATAAGGCTGACTGGTGCATCACGATCCACCTCTGTGCTAGGAACCTGTTAAGATGCAACCTGCCAAATGGGCGTGAACCCTGGAACACACTTTTGCCTGAGCTGTGCCTGCAAGGTGTCTGGAGACCCTTGTGGCACATAGCAAAGGCACGGCAAGGACCTCTCCAACCTTTTGTGAATATGGATGGATCATGTTCTGGAGCCAGAGGACATTCCCAGACAGTTCAGTGTACTGGTACACAGGCATCCAGAAGTGCTGTCCCGATGTCATCTTTATCTTTCTTTACAACTCCAGCAAAGAGAAAAGGATTTCATTCCAACACATGCCATTTCCTGACGATTAAACCTCCATCATCCTCACTTTGGTGGGCTTTTTATAACAATCCCCCCGTCATCTGAGATCAGCAAAGAAAATGCCATTTACTTATTTCATTTAAAAACTGCTCAGGCAAACTCACATCAAGAAAAAAAAGAGAATATGAAAGTTGCATTGGTCAAGCTTAATAAGAAGTAAAGGTCTTTTTAGCATAAGGTTAATTCCATTATGCTCTTGGCCTTGGCTTGTGTTAATAAGTGTTATCACACCATTCAGTCACTTTTGACCATCCAGCCCAGGTTGTCATTTTCCACATGAGTTAACTGGTTGACTGGAAATCCAGAGGAAATCTTGGCGCTTAGGCTCTAAATTCTCTTTTCCCACAGTTTTTAGAAATTATTAGTCTCATATGGGTTTCTTTAGAAAATTTTCATTCTAGAGAACACAGATAGGAGGTGATATATATATAATGATGACATATCCAAGGGCAAGGTGATGTCAGGTGGAAAAAAACTTGTGGAACACTTATTTTTATCTTTATAATTCACATTGTCACTATGCTTGCACAGTATTTGATGATCTTAACTTTTATAATCAGATCAAATCTGTCCAGCACAAGTAGAGCTTTTCTAGCACCTTTTTATTTCTCAGCATCATTATTTGTTACATGGATATCAGCTTTATCTGGGATGTGATTATACATTTCTACCAGTCTGACAAATTAAACCTTACATTGTCTTCCTTACACTCCCTTAGCTGTGGAAATCTTGACCCAGGAAAGATCTGTCCAAATCTAGGTGGCTACCACCACAACATCAACCTGCTAGAGAAAGCTCTTCTTTTCAAATTGAAGAACATCCATCCATCCTAATTTGAGTGCCAGAATGACACAGAACAGGACATTCAGTCACAACCCACAAGAAGTCAGACCTTCCTTTTTCACACTGTGAGAACTGTGACCAATATTTAAATAATACAAATTAAATACTTTTTTTTTTCCTGATTAACATTTATTGCTGCCTGAACACATCATCTATGGTTTTGAACACCTGCAGCTATGTTGTAAAGGAAAACCATGTACATTCTGTATCTCCAACACAGCAGTTAAAACATAAATACATACATCCATATTTTTCTCATGCACGTGTTAAAGTGTGCAGAAGAAAAAAAAGAGAATTGCATACTGAGGCATGTTTATGTGTATGCATATGTTTAGTAGATTTTATTTTATATACCTTTTTATAACAGATTTACAATAAAGAGGCATTCAAATGGAAATTTTTAGGTTAGCTAAGTGATCTTTTGTACATGAGAGAAGTTAAAACCCCGCAAATGAAAGGCTAAGTTATACACGTTCACAAGAGAACAGTGTATGATAACAGTGTATTTGCTTCTATTTCAGTTTAAGGGGAATCATAGTTGGTATATGAGCTGGTTTGTTGACAGAGGGAGGAAAAAAATAAAATGAAGCTGATCCAAACCATTCCACCTACAATATTAATTAACTCCAATATGAAGAAGCCATTCAGTTTTTATCCTTTTTCAAAAATATATTCAAACACTGTTTAGAAAAACAAGGACCAAACCACTGTTTCTTAGCTCATGTGAGTCAGTTATACCATTAATATATGAAAAGTTTAGATGTCCTGTAATGCAAGTGTTCACATTCCCCATCCTATTTGTGGATCTGATCCAAAGCACTCTGAAGATTCCCATTGAGCGTAAGGGGTTTTTTATCAAAACATTGCCAAGTGTCATGATAAAATCCTGCCTCTTGTGAGATTTCAAAATAAAGCATTAGACACAAGTCTCAGCTTCTCTTGAATAAAATAAGAACAACAACAAAAAAAAATTTTCATTCTGGGGGAAAAGAGGCTTGAAAGTGGGGCCCAGATTAGTCTAAAAGCTAAATAACAGGAGCTGAAGAAGATTGTTTCTCTTTGTTGATTTTTTGATCACAGAGTCTTAAACCCCTTGGATGAAAGTCACAAATGCTTCAGGTCATTCTAGTCTTCCTCACCACCTTCTCCTAAAGGTCAGTCGTAGGAGGAACTTGGTGACATCTGTAGGTGGACTGTAAGGCACTACAACATATGGCAACGTACACGCAGATGAAGCCACTCCACTGCCAGTGGTGCCAGGGACTCCCAGACGTAACAGGAACTGCTGAGTTAGACACAACCAGGGCTGCATCTGTGATTTATTTCTGACTGAAAAGTTCCTTGACCCTACTTTCCTGCTACTGCAAGGAATATGGGGGAAGCTACTGCTGAAGAGGAAGGTTAAAGGAGGTCCTACAGAGGACAGCATCCTCAGTGCCCTCCCAAAGGAGCAGAGAACCGTGTCATGTTAGCATCTAGGGAGAGTGTCCCCTGAAGTGGGACTCTGATGAGGACCATATGGGTATGGAGCATCACATAGGCTGGTAACTTTATGCAAGTCCTCAAAGGCAGATTATATTTGAAAATAAAAGACATTGTTATAGGCTTAGGGAGTCTTTAGTTAGGGAAAGATGAAGAAAGACATTAACTTGACTAACCATCCTGGTTTTAAAGAGTTATCCCTTGTTTCTGGAAGGCCTCCCTAAAGATGGCAAGCTCTACCTTCTTTAAATAATAGCTCTATTTATTTCATTCATTTCTTCCAGGTAAGTAAAAGATCAGCTTAATCAACAAGCAAACTTTTGAAGAACAGAACTTAAGCAGTGTGGCTGTTTATGGCACTTTTCAGTGTAAAAGCTGCCTTGAGAAAGCTTTTAACAAAAGTGAGCCCCAGCCTCTACAAATTACTTCAAGAAAAGTCCATTCATGTTGTCCTCAGCAGTACTGAATTACACTGTCAGAATAAAAATAATGGACTTTGCCTGTCAGAATGTGATATTACCCCATAAATCTGCTTTTGCACTTTTACTCAAGTAAAGATATTGCATGCAAGGAAGCAGATCCGTGAAAGGCCCATTAACAGCTTGGTAGGCAGCAGATGCTCACCAGAGATGCAGACCAGAATGCCTCACTGCAAAGATGCAATGAGGTTATTTGTCAGTTAAAGCCCCAAGAGGTGGTGGCAAGTGAGATCTTTCTGATGGGTCCTAAGCAGTTGTGGGTAGGAACCTTTTCACAAGTCTCTGGAAGCATTCTTCCAAGCTCAGTAGCTGCTGGGTCTTCACTTTAGTGTAAATGCAACACAGGGCGTGTCTGAATCCATCCTGGATCAGCAGGAACATGTCTGAACTACAAAAAGATTTGATCTCGATTCAAATGTCAGAGAAAGTTTGGATAGAAGCTCTGAGATGGACAATTTGCGAAAGGCAGGACTGAGAAAAGTCTCCTTGGAGTAAGAGAAACCCACAGGGTTGTGACCTGCTGCATGCTGACCAACATCTGCAGTGTGTGAAGGTCAGTATGAGGCTAGAGGGCTGTGTTGGGGGAATAAGATCCTGCGCAGCTTAAGGGCCAAGCTCCACCATGCTTGGTTCAGGACTAGAGAAGGTCAGAGTTGTCACAGTAGCATCAAGACTAGGGCTGCTCCACAAGGAGAAGCAAATTGGTGGCTGGGGGTAACAGCGAGACAGGCTGAGACCTCTTCAGTAGGGGGCCCAGCCCCATAGGACCCAAGGAAAGCAAACAGAGCTTCCAGTGGCAGTCACCAGGTTCAGCTGAGAGCCCAAATCACCAGGGAAGGACCACAGTCATGCAGCAGGTCCAAGGTCAATCATTTGGGAGCAGCAAGGTGCCCAGCTGGACATGGACTTACTCCCAGTCTCAGACAAGTCAGAATTTAAATGCAGCTCTTGGGGCACCAGCAAGATGTGTGGGTGGAGGTCCCAGACAAAGCCAGTCAGGGGTGACACAATCTATTGACGTACGCAGGACCTTGACAACTGTTGTCCCAAGGCTGGCAGTGTGATCCTTGCCAACAGCTCTGTTTAATTATTACTTACGTGTGGATTTCAGTGAATTACACAGACCACAACTGAGCTTTAGATGGTGACACTCCTCTGACAAAATGAGATTTAGCATCTATAAAGAAGAGACTTTACACTCACTGGGGGTATGAATTTGCCTGAATCATCAGTGGTAGCAGTTATTGCTGTGGCTACTGTAGCTGATGCAGAAGACTTGTTTTCAGTCGTTCATACTTGACCATCAGATGTAAGGCAGCATGCAAACAAAGTAACTTACAGAACAATTTTTGTACAGGGTCTAAGCTCTTGAAATGTTTTCCTGGATGAAGATGGGGAGAAAATTACACACTCTGGCTTTGGCAGAAGCAACTTATGTGCCACAATAGTATCTACAATCATTCATATGGGTCATTAGATAGAAAGAACAAATTAAATGGAGTTGTTCTGCAAAATTCACCCATTGTTAAATAATATATCTTGGTAGAATAAAAGCATTACATATTTCTGGTAATATGTTAGCTCCATTTTCAATCAAAAGAATCATTAAAGGCTCGGTTGAAAAGAGTGTATTTTTCTCTGTGGCCACTGGTGCTTTAAAGCATGGAATTGTTAAAATGCTTCTGGCAGATGTTCATTCCTATAGACTAGAAAGAGAAGCGATCTGTTGTCTGCTTAATTATTTCCAATACCAGAGTAAAAATTAATTAGAAATGCTTGAGAATGCAGCAAGTCTATTGAAGTCAATTGACTTCACAACGTGTCATCATTTGCAGGTGACAAAGCTGCTACACACTATCATGGTATGAATGATATTGTTGGTCTGTGGTCATCTGAAAATACGAAGCAAGCCCAGTTTGTAGTGAGAGATAAAGTCTTTTCTTAGACAATCTGACATAACTGAGACAAAAAAAAAAAAGAAACTGAAAGCCCGTGAGTTTTTAGACACACAAAATCTACTTCAAATAGAGAGGAGCATCAGCAGCCTTCCAAGCTACATAGAAGTGGGGAATCATAATTCAAAGTTAAACTCACTTACTTCAACCAGGTGAAGGATGTGAAAGAAAAACTAGTAAGTGTCTGTGGAGCCAGAGTGATGTGGGAGGCAGGAGAGGTGATAAGGTGGTCAGCATCTCCACGACAGAGAGGGAGGGTGACAATTATTCATGCAAAATACTGAAGGCTGAGATCTGGAAAATTTCTAGGGAGTGAAACTTCTAAATATATGGACAACAAATACTGAGCATTCAACTTCATTTTCTCCTACATTTATGAAGTTTACCCCAAGATTACTTTTTTTTTTTGAGAATTTTGCATTTCAAGTCTCTTGCCAATCACACTCCAATTGGCAGATAATTTCACAGAAAAGTTGCTTGGAAGACACTGGTGGAAGGCATCTAGTGCAGCCTCCTGCCTGAAGCAGGTCTGTTGTCAACACTAAATCAAGTCAGCAGTGACTTCTAGTCAAGTCTTGAGACTTCTGTGACGTCTGTAGTGATCTGTTCTGGGACTGCACTACATTTCTAGTGGGGGGTGGTTTTGGTTTGGGGTTTGGCTTTAGTTTCATTTTGATTTGGGTTTTTTTCAGATGTCCAACAAGAACCCTTCAAACTGGGGACACTGTCTTCCATTATATCATCTAACACTACCAAGAATAGTTTGTCCTCATTGTCCATATAACTGTAGTTCATACAGTTATGGAGAACTACCAGGTCACCCTTTTGCTACCTCTTCATGAGGCTGGAAAAAAAACCATCTTTCAATCACTTTTCATAGGATTAGTGCTGCAGGCCCCTATATGCCACAGGAGCTGTCTGATGGACCCTCTGCAGCTGCTCCACATACTTTTCAATGGAGAATCCAAAAGTGAATGGAATGCCAGGTAGAGGGGGATAAGAACTCCCCTTCATCCTCCTGGCCAGATTATTTTCAGTTTAGTGTTGGACATGGTTTGACTACTTGCAAACAAAGTGTGCTGTTAGCTGATGTTCGACCTGGTGTCTGTCATAAATCCTTGGTCTTTTTCAGCAGGGCTGTACCCAGCCAGTCAGGTCCCTGCTTGTACTGAGGTGTGGGATGATTTTGTCCTAGATGCAGAACTTCACACTCTTCCTTGTGGAACCTCATGATGTTGGTCCAGCCTGCAAGTTTAGCGCATTCCCTTTGGGTCAAGGCTCTGCCACATCACAGCACGTCAATCCTTCTTAGTTTAGTGCTGTCCTTGAATTTGCTGAGGGTGCACTGTGTCATCATTCAGGTCACAGAGCATGATGGAGGACATCCGGCTGTTCTGTGGTATCAGCTGCCAGCCAGCTACTCAGCCATAGATCAGTGTCCTTTGAGCAAGGTAGTTCAGCCCAATTTCAACCTGCTTGACAGCTTGTTCGTCCACTGCTTCAGCCTCCAACTGCGAATGCAGTGGCGAGTGATGTACAAGACATCTACCAGTCTTCTTTTATCCAGCCAGCCAGCCTTTTTTTCAGGGAAGGCAATTAGGACCCTCAGTGACCATGTGCACTTGCTGTTGGACTCCATGGTTTTTCCAGAGGTGAGAGTGACGTGGAGTGACTTATACTTTCTAACATTCTCCTCATTACTTTTCTGTGGGGTTTGGGGGTTTTGTTTGGCTTTGGTTTTGTGGTCTTTTTTTAAGATCATCTTTATTCCAATCATCAGGGATCTTCTCTGACCACTGTTATTCTTCAAGGATGATAAGCAGAAGCCACAATCACATCAATCAGGCCTTGAATGCTGTACAGAATTTCTTGATGACCTTTCTTCATCCTCCAGGAGGAGTTAAAAATTCACAGGAGATATTCCATCATCTGATTCTTGAAACCAGGAAAATGCTTACGCACATCCACAAAGGGTGGTTTTCATTATGCTCTGTGTTTTCCTGCCATAAACCCCTTCATTTGTGTGTGAGGGAAGAGTTGCTCAATTTCATTTTTTAAGTTCTTTAGAGAAGACACAACTGAGGAGGATGGAGTCACTTACAGTCGCTGAGCGTTAATGTGTCTTTTGAAATGCGTTAAAAGTCTATCTGCTTTTTATGATTTAATGTTAAAGCTTGGAATAAATTTATCTCTTACCTAGAAAGAATGTGATAGCAAAGCAGAAGGAAAAAAAAAACCCGACCAAACAAAAAACCAAACCACAAAACCTGTTATTCTGCAAACTACTTCTGAAATACCTGACACTTGTTTTCATGGAATGCAGTGTTCTTAATCTAATATATCTATGTTCTTAAAAAAAAAAAAGTTAACTTTTTCAGGATTTCATAAGGATTATGAAGTAAGTGAGGTCAGCAAGGTGGTAGAATGAAATGAAAGATTAAGTAGAGTGTGTTTACGTGCCTCAAGAATCCTTCATTCAGAAATAATGAGATTTTATTTTTTTTTTAATCCCATTTTTTTCCCATTTTTTTTTTAAATCTTGTGGAATTTGTTATATCCAATTTTATTTTCAAGGCAGCTATGAACATAATCTTTTCTTTGTGTAACCAAACAAGTTCCAGAAGCTGATAATACTGATTCTATTGAGGTTAAATCACTTATATCTGTAAAAAAAAAACCCGCATAAATTTAATACATTATAAAATCAATGTTTTATGAAGTATCTTAAACATAGACCTTTTGTTACTTAGAAAAGTGGAGCTTGTAATAATTCAGTGGTATATTTGAGGGCAATGACTCTCATTTTAGAGAAATAATTACATATTAACAGAAACAACATTTCTCCAAATATACCTCTTTCAATAAAGTGTTGTCCTTTATTCTGGATGCTTTCCCTGAAGCGTTGATTCATACATGTAAAGACAGAAAAGCTTTGCTGAAGTCATTAACCAAAACAGGCTCCGTAGGAGCTGTGACCAGTAGATGGGCTGTGGAGATATGGTGCTGAGGGACATGGTTTAGTGGTGACCTGGCAGTGCTGGGTGAACGGTTGGACTTGATGATCTTAAAGGTCTCTGCCAACGTAAATGATTCTATGATTCTATGCAAAGTACTAGTCGAGAAGGGAGGATGGTACCTGCTGAGCAGCCCTTTAAAATAATACAAGTGAGTGCTGTTGTGTCTCTATCTTGCCATGTGTTTTATTGCCTTATCTTCTAAATCACGAGCATTTGAGCAGTTCCTTACAGGCAGTAAACTTGGATGAGCCTCTGCCACTGAACTGAGCATGTGGACATTATTCACTGGAGCTTGTTCACATTGAATTTGCCAACCCCATGGTGAGGGATTGTTGCACTGACAGGACAGACACATGACAAGAAACTGTTTCTAACCAAGGAAGCTGCCAAAATATGAAATGAAAATATTTTTGTTATAGATCAACTTCTTAAGAGCCTGCTGTGTCCTAGGAAGCAATAATGAAATGTACAACCATGATTACCATTTCTTTTGACTATAGCTCATATCTCATCTTGAGCAAACTCCCTGATATCTCTCCTGCTTGTAACTTTGACTTATACTGTTTTGTCAGAATGATTTTCAGCCATTTAATAAATGCTTAGGTTTTTTGGAACACCTCCTTTTTTAGGTGACTGGTGTGAAATATCCTAAATTAATGCAGTTGTAAGAAGGTAGCACCTCAGAAGATTTTAACTACTTTGCAATATACTTCCAGTTCTGTTTGTTAACTCAGTCTTTTGCAGTCTTGGCTAATCTTGGTAGATATAAACATATGCCTTTTGTAGCATTCAAACTCTACTGTTCTCCTGGAGGCCAAGGTGTCTGCAACAGCTCCTGGAAAGGAACAGCCCCTGAGCAGTTTTTAAATTTTTTTTTTACTCCTTAACGTTCTCCAGATGTTTTGTCTAGAAACCAATTATATAAGGGATCCTATAGACAAGCAGTGACATGCTCAGAAACCAGAAGGGTGGTCCTGATCTTCAGGAGGACCTCATCTAGATGCAGGAGGACAGATTGTAAAGAGCTAGGTCAAACACTCCAGGAGAGCAAGGTAGCAGTGACTTGGCAACGACAATGATTAAAGTCGTGCTCATATGTAACAGGGCTGAAGTTAAGCAAACTTAATAAAAATTACAGTTTGCAAGCCATCTGCAGTAAATACCACAGTCTCCCTCTTTTCCTTCTTCAAGACAAGGTTTTGTCCCCTAGAGTCAATGTCATCTTCTGCTTCCTCCCTCCCTACCTTGCCCCACCTCCCCCTTCCCAAAGGCTGTCATGTGGTTGCTGTGTTTTCTGATTTATTTTGTTTGTTTCTGTAACAATGAAATAAAAGCCTATGATATCCTATTTTTTCTGCAGTTGTCGTAACTGCCTTCATTAATGATAATTCTCTTTGTTAGGAGAAGATGATCTATTTTATTATATTTGCCAGAAATATATCTGCAAGAAAAATAAACTGTGAGAAACAGACTTTATCATGCCATGCACGCCTCGCTTTTAAACCAATTTTACTGGAAGCTACAGTATGGGGACAAAGCTGATGCCCTGGCTTCTCTCTGAAGCTCAAAGACACTGAATCTTGACAATCCTCCAGGAGAAACTCTTGAGCTAGCAGTGTCCATTGAAATTCAAGGAAATGCCTTCTCTTTCTTTTCTGGCTTCAAACTTTTGAGTTCACAGAAATGTTAGGCGAGTATTTTGCTTTCAAAATGATCTCATGAAGGTGGGAGTCACCTTGGGTACTCAGACTCAGGCATCCAGCTTTATCATATAGCTACAGGTCATTTGTGTTCCAGGAGAAGAGCTGAGCAGACTAAAGATATGAACGATGGTCTCATCAGCTGTCCATTTATACTCATCAGAAACGGCAAATTCCACTGGAAAACATCTCTCCCAGCTTTAACTTAAAAAAAAAAAAAGGAAAATAAAAAAAGAGTGGCTGATTAAAGATGTAAGGCAGCTTAGAAAAATCCCAGCAATGGCTAACCCAAAAATAAGACTAAAAAAACTTTCCATCCTAGGGTGACTCTCATCTGGGTTCAACAGGATTATCTCTAGAACAAGAGCACAGTTCAAACACTCCAACTCATCAGTGGAAAATGCTGGTGATTGTGCTGCTGGGTCTTGTGTCGCTGATGGATTTTCATTGCTGTGCGTATTAACCTCACAATATTGCTGACTTGGAAAGGCAATCTGCCACCAAACACAAGGGAATTGCTAAATCCTTCAGAGACCACAATCCAGGGGCTTTGGTTTCCCACTTCTCTGCCTCCAGTCCCCTCTTTGCTCACACTCTTACCAGCAATCTACTGAGACAAGCCTTTTCTTCTACAGAACAGTATCTTCACTTTTATGGTCAAATGGAGTATGCTTAGGAGGGAGGTATGATTTGGATTTAGTTTTCATCATCACATTGCTTTTAGTTCTCACGGGGTTTGCTGAGTGAGAAAATGACATGAAAGTCTCAGCCAGGGTCCTGGAATGTTTGTTTCTGGATTTGCAGATGGGTCTTCAATGTGAAGTTTAAATACAATGTTCAAAATCCCCCCAAAGGAGAAAGAGGGTTGGATTTGAAGTTGTGATTTGAACCTTTTTAAGGACAGTTTTCTATAATTCAGTTCTGGGTTCTAAATTGTTTCCCATCACCTTCCTGTTATTGGAATCAACACTAATTAACACTGCTTTTACCATGTTCTTAGCATTACCATGACTTTTAACACTGTCTTTATTAACTCTGATGTATTTCAAAGTTGTCATTTTAAACAGTATATACCAAAATTAGTCAGGAAGAAGATGTACCACATCCAGGCAAAAATGATTCACCTGTTCCACATTGACTCACATACAAATAATTTGGACTTTTTTCATGGGTAAATAATTTCCCATAACACCGTTATATAGGAGCACGATTCTTGACTAGCCTTAGTTGTCACAGTATGTCAGTGATGAAGCAGCAGCCAAATTCAGGTAATATATAAAACCAGTTGCAGTTGAGAGATTAAATATTTGCTCTGTTTTCTTTCTAACAGGCTACAACGCTGTCATCATATGGGCTTTATGATTTTTTCCTGGGCCATGTCTACAACCAGCACAAGAACTAAAGAAGGTCTGCATCTGTACTGGTGAGTTAAATGTCCCTAAAACCAGACACTGAGGACGTCCTCCTGCCAGTGAGCTGCTGAGCAGAAGAGTGACAGTTCCATTATCTTCTAATTTACTTACTTATTTTAATTGAAATTAACCTGGAATTATGACCAAGATTCATAAAGCTTTTCAGCGTGACCAAAAGTGTAATGGATAATGTGTAAGGGTGATAAAGAGTAAGGAAAAAGTCAATCCATGCATAAAAACCTAAAACTAAAATAAATGAAGAGGAAAACTGGTGTGCCCTGCACACCAACACGTCTAAGTTTCAACCTCCAGAGATATTAATATTGTGCTAATAATAACCAGCTTTGTATCCCTACTGCTCTGTGTATTCTCCATACGTGTAAGATATTCATTGCTAATTTGTCTGCAGGAAGGTCTGAAATCCTCTCTGAAGACTTAAATGTCTTACAAGTTTTATTTTTACACTGGAGTTGCCGAAGGTGAGCCCGGTTTCACCACCCACATATGCACTGAAAAAAAAAAGGAAAACAACCTTCTAATTTGCTAGGAGAAGGTCCTCAAATCCCCACCTACAGAAGGATGGTATTTTAAATTTTCCCAGAAGAGCTGATTATGGCAAGACCCTTAAATTACCACCTACAACCATACACCCACATACATGTGCACTTGGATTTCTATAACATGGAGCTCTGGAAAACTGACTTTTCAAGAGATCTGGATGTAGGTTTCTGCATGTTTGTTGACAGAGCAGAGGTGAGGAAATGTAGTCTGTTTGCAAGCTCTGCACTGCAGCTATACATCCAGGGGAGCTTTTACCCCTAGAAAGCTATGTATAGTCTGGACATTGTCTTCAAACACTCATACCTGTAACTGTTCCGCTGGATTCAGCCTGGAAATCAAGCTGATTTTCTGTGCTGTTGCTGCTTTATATCACAGTGATGTCTCAGCTACGCTTACCCTTTAAAAAAAATAAAAATAAAAATAATCATGTGGTCCTCACTCCCACATCAGCTGGAACAGTGTAGCTGCAAATCTGCACACCGCAGATTTCAAGGTAGCAGATCCAACGCAGTGTGAGAAGTGTTGGCTCTCGGGATAATATGGAGGCTGTTGACAGACCACTTCATCGGGGGGGAACGTGAGCACGTGGAGGTCCCTGCAGAGCCGGTGCCATCCCTCTTTGCCAGGCAGAGGAGCAGAGGGACAGGAGGGATGAATGCCTTGACTGATTAACGCTCGCTGGCTCTTGCCATGACAGATTTAGGAAGAGATGCTAAATCTCCTGATTAGCAGTTTCCTGTCTCCAGTACTCAACGATACTTCAGCATTTTATCCCCTCCTGTCTCTCTGGGAAACTCCTGCCACCATCTCTCTACTGAGCTTTGATCCACTCCAAAAATATAATCCTGCAATGTCTCTGCTCTCCTTCCCAGCCAGGGAGGATGATAGGTTGTAGTTTTGTTTTCACCCCAGGTCACCTGGTAGGCTTCTTGCTGGAAACACATGACTTTCTGTTCTTAAGCATTACAGCTATTTCCCTAGATGTCCTCTCTATGTGTCTGCATAGTAGCAGAGATCCTGGCTAGACAGGCCCACTTGCTATAAGCAGATGAGGTCATTGAAGTTCCAGGTGAGACTCTTAATAGAAATCTTAAATGCAAAAAGCCAGGTCAGTGAAAGATGTTCAGCATCCTCTTAACCACAGTGCATTGTGTATTGTCATTTCAAAACTCATGCCTGGGTAGTATGGTCAGAAATGAGCATTGCCTGGCCAAAAATTGTGGATGCAGTTGAACGAGTTGAACTAGGTGCAGCAGATCTCCAGCATACACATGATTTAGAGTCATGGAAAACTTCACTGTGCTTCTTCCCACCATGTTCTCTAATTGCATGAAATGGCCTCTGGTCTAGAAGATATAGTAGATGGTGGGATTTCTCCCATTTCTTCCATAAGAAGAATAGTAATGGTAATGGAAGTTTCATCTCTCGGTGAAATTAACCCAATGAATCAGATTTTGACTAGGCTTGAAGTGGCATGGACTGTGGAAAGAGGCACCTGCTCTCATCTCTTTATTTTAACTTCAATTAATGGCAGAAAAAAAAAGGTGCATGTAAGTACCCAAGCATATGTCTACCCTTTCAATAGTGTGGAAGTCTGAGCCCACAGAATAAACTAGGAAGCTCCATTAGGGAAGATCTTTTCTGGGTGAGGACCCAGGCTGTTTGGTGACTCAGAAGATTATGTGCAAACCCTCTGAGCCTGAGCCAATGCCAAGTAACAGCCAGGAGGGAAATGAAAAGCTGACAGCTGCATACACAATGATCTGCTCTAAAATAGCACCGACCCCTCAGGAAAGAGATCCTGGAGTTGCTGCAGATAGTTCTTTCATATACCATCTCAGTGCTCAGCATAAGCAAAAAAATGTAAATAAAATCCTGGAACTTACTAGGAAATGGGAAGAGAACCGAACTTCACTTCAGAAGTGTGTATATAAATCCCTAGTGGACCTATATCTGGGACACTGTGTGTACTTCCATTCATGCCATACACAAAAAAAAAAAGGGATATAGTAGATAAGATGATGAGAAGAAATGTGGAATAGTTTTAATAGGAGGAATGGCTACGTAGGGATTCTCACTGCAGCAGAGAGCCATCCTGTGTACCAGTAGGCATCTACAAAGTGATGACAAGTATGGGAAGGGTGAGTAAGCAATGGTTATTCATTATTTCTCATACCATGAGAACCCCGGGGCACTATTGAAATGATCAGATAGCACGTTTAAAACAAACATAAAGAAGTTCCTTTACACAAAGCGTGGAACTTGTCATGGGAGTTAAAAATGAAACTTTTAATTCTTTTTCAGGAAGAGTTTAGAAAAATCAGCAGAGAAGAGGCTTAGGGCTAGCAACTAAATACCTAACCCAGCATAATCTAGCAAAACCACTGAGCACTGGAGTGTATTGAAAGCAAACCAGATGAGATTCACTTTACACTCTCTTTCTTAAACTTTTCCCTAAAGTCCCATTTTCAGTCTATCTGAGACTGGGTAAGGTAGATTCAAGTCCTGACCATGATTGCAAATTTATAGCAAGGAATTAAGTCTTCCTACACTCACTGTTTAGATGGGTTTCCTTCCAGCATGGCTAAGTACAGGGGGATGATCATTTCCACAGCTGGCAGGAATACAATGTGTGGTTTCCCTGTCCTGACTTCTGTTTTTTTGGTGTGAGCTGAGCTGGCCTTAGGTGGGCAAAGATTTCATCGTCACACATGAAGGTCTGTTCTGGGTGATATGAGAGGAGAAGGCTCTGGCATAGAGGTGGTGGCAGAGGTTGCTCAGGGCAACACGGCGTGGGAAGCAGCACGAATGGATATGTGGATGAGTTCAGCCACCAAAAGCAGGACTGGGCTTTTCCAAGCTGTCCAGCTGAGCAGAGGGAGAATTCAGCCCAGTCCTGAAAAACCTGCTCTTACTTCACCTTGTACCATTGCATGTGTCTTAGGATTCTCCTTTGCTGTTGATGACCTGGGGACAAGAATATTTACGGTGCCGGGCTCAGCTGAGCTGTTCTCTATCATGTGCTTTGACTACTGCAAGCCCCATGCAGATGCCACCCCTGAGTGCTACCTTGGACAGCTTTTTGCTCACACTGTTGTCCGTTCAGCTCGCAGATGCCAGAATAAAGAGGTATGAGCAACACCTTCTCATCTCTGTCTTACCACAGAGTTGAACACCTCCCAGATGTCTGCTGTGGCTATACAAGGTATAAATGTCAGCCCCAATCGTGACTGAAATCGGCATGAGACAACTTGGAGACTGCTGGCATCACCCAGGAAATCTCTGTGCTTTGTGGAACCAATATCGCAGGGTCAGTGCCTTATATACTAAAACTGAGTGAAAAAAAAAAAAGAAAGAAAAAAAAAAGAAAAAAGAGGAAACTAGATGTCTTCTTGTTTATTTATCAGATTATCTCTCAGTCCACCGCTGCAGTCGGCAACATTTCCTACAGCTTGTAAGGAGCAGTCAATAAGTTTCTACAGTCTGTAAATTTGTTCTTTCTCAGGCAGAAACCTCTGGTTAGTGAAAGATTTTTTTCCCTGCTGCTTACACTTCTTTTTGTGAGGTTGGTTGGGATGTTATCTGGGAATTGTTCACTAAATAGCAGATCGTTTACTCGCTGTCTTCAGCTTGTGCTCTCAGCTAGGGCTGCTGCAGCTCTTGTTCCATGATGTGTCTCTGCTGACTCTTCTGCCTTGCATGGGCTTTCTGGCATGACTGCAAGGCAACAGGGGATATATGGTGAAAGAGTTGCCTGGGGAGACCTGCCCAGAATGAAGTTCAGGATTCAGTTGTGCTTCCTCCCTCTGAATGTCACCAAAACCCCTTTAGGAGCTGCTTGGCTTTGTCCTCCATTTGAGAGGTGGCATAGATGTCTGCAGCAGTTCCTCTCTGTCACTACCCATCCGTTGCCTCCAGACTGAGTGAAAACTCTCTAAAAGCAGAGCAAGGACCACCCAGATGCTGTGTGTGCTGTGACATTGAATCCATCCCAAGACTTCTCGATGACACTGCAGCACCAGACACAGCAACTTGTGTTTGGAGGCACATTCCCACTGCACGGGAGTGGGGAAAGTGCTCATTTCGACACAGTAACCTGCCATTCTTGGCTCTGGGTCCCTCACAGCCTGGGATGGGTTCACATCCAAAACGTACCCCATACTGTATTTTAATTAAACTGAACAAAGAAACCTATCATGAAGCCATCCAGCAACGCTAACTTTGCTTTGTGGCTGAGCTGGACCACGCACCGCTACGAGGAGGGAAACTGGATATTCACACGGCTTCTTCTTTCTGAGTATCTGCAGCCAAGAACTAGTGTGTGCTTTCTTACAATAAAAAAGTTGTTGAAAAGAAAAAAAAAACGAAACAAAACAAAAACCGAACACAACAACCAACAACAACAAAAAAAGAACCAACCACAAAGAAAATGGCTTTAGGACTGTTCCCCTCTTGCCCGTATTTATTCAAGCTGTCTTCCCCTCTCTGCAAATTTGGCAAATAAAGTCTGGCATCCCAGCTCAGGGGACACCTGTTAAATAAATAGGCTCAGTCTCTAACTGCTGCATTCATGGCAGAGTTTCCTGGTTCCCTTAGGCAGCTAATTTTTGTTGATTATCATACAGTACAGAGGGATTGTTTGTGCTTCTGCATCCCATCCAGGCACTGCCGCTGGTAACAGGCATGGCCACGTGACACAAGCCTGCTGCCTGCGTGGAATAAAGAATGATTTTTTATTCTGAGGTTTAATGCGGATCATAAGGCAGGGGAAAGAAGCCAGGTGGGGTTCTTGTGGAGGTGAACTAAGCTCCTGTTGATTTGCTCGGTTTTCCTCTAACAACACCTCTTTGAAGAAACCTAAGAGCTGAACCAAGGCTTAACTGAAAGCAGAAGTCGCTCTTGCCTGAGGCAGGGATATAGATGAGCTTGCTAAGAGGCAACAATTGGGCTGGGAGGCTCTCCAAGAAGGACTAAGCAACAGAGGGCATCAAGGAGGTGATTTTAGTATTGAGGGCTCCAGGAATTGAACTTTCCAAGGACATGCCTACATGCAGAAGCAGACCTGCACAGCCTCATACATCACACAAGCCAATATGGAGAAGGCACGGAGCCACATCAGCATGGTGCTCTCCATTATCTTGGGTCTATTTCCCCTGAGCCAAGCCTCAAAACTCTCACACAGTGCTGGGCTAGGCAGCTTTTGGAGGTAAACTTTTTCCTCACCACCTTCAGATGAAGACATAGAAAGATGCTGTATTCCCTCAACCACATATTCTGGCTGTCTGGCATAGCCAGCTCCAACAGTTCTGAGATTTGTCTATGTAGAGGTGTTAGGATTTAAAGTAAATGTAATATTCATTAGTGTATTAGTGGTGCTTTGTAATTGTAAAGGCTCAGGGGCATAAGAACATAGATATGGTTCCTTCAACTTCACTTCTGCCTTAAAGGCTTCCCTCTGCCACCGTTTCTTAACTAGACGTGGACAGAAGCCTGAAACCAATGGCTTCAGAATAGAGAAAACTCGCATTTGCAATGCTGCATCTTCACACCTGGGACTTCAGGCTTTACTGTCTCTCAGCTCTCCTTTGGGTCTGAAGCTGAAGCAGTAAACTTCAAAACTAAATAACCAGTGGAGGGCATGATGTTTCTTGCCTAAGTTTAGGAAGTAGATGGCACTGTTGAGTTTGGCTTCTTTCTTCTCCCTGTCTTGTAGTCTCCATTTAAAATTCAGTATCTTCTATACCCAAAAGATAGTATTTCTGGGGTATCCCAGTAGTACTGGGCTATCCTTACCCATGCAGGGCAAGACATGAATTGTAGGTGGAGGCAATATCCTTTATTAAACCAAGAAATATATTGAAAACAGTAGAAATGGATCTGCATCTCTACACCGTGTTTTTTCAGACTCGACTGCTCTGCCATCCTGAGGAGAATGCAATCTAGAAAGGGGTGGGTTTGCTGCAAATTCCGTTGAATTAGGGGTGGGATCTCTGCCAAGGATTTAACTGAGAGGAGCAGCCCATCTATTTCTGTGAGTTTTGGACTCCTGTATGAAGTTGTAGTCTTGAGGGATCCTTCATACTGGCTAGAAAGATTCACAGCTTATTTCTGAGCACAGAATAAACTACATCTATCTATAGATTTGGCTTAAAACTGGAACTCCCTGGGAATTCCACAGAAAAATCCCCTCCCTTTTCTTTTTAGAGATAATCATTCTGAAATGGAACTGAACTCAAATCTCCTGTGGAATGGGAACTCTCGCACTCAGTTTAGATGAAGTTGTGAAGGGATTCCCTTTAATTTTTTTTGACGCATGTCTGAAGCTCACTGAGGAGCCTGAAACCCAGTCTGCCAACTTCGGAAAAGATGGGAGCCTAAGCAGTCCCAAAAATCCTGAATGAAAGCCAAATACAGTGTTGCAGCAGAATATAGAACATTTTGAACATTTTTTTTTTTCTATAAGAAAATAATTGATATTCTAGACACTCAATTTTCACTGAGAAAATAATTCTAGTGAAAATCTCCCAGGTAGATATGTCTTTTTTATTTCTAAACCAGTGTACATTAAAAGGAGATGATGTTACTATCCCATATATGAAAGGCTGTGAAATCCTAGAGTCCAGCTTTCCAAACAAAACTATGAAAAATTCATGGCCTTGACTGTACCAAACACACAGAGAAGGGGGAAGAAAACTCACTTTTTATGCCCGTGCATGTGTTGAACAGGAGACACTCACCTGGCTCCTGTCAAGCCTCTACCAAACCACCCTCAAAACAGAGCTGCACATCTACACCCCTGGCAATAGATCTAAGTTGCAAGTTAAGCAAGGTAAGAAAAGATGTTTGACACCGAGCTGCCTAAAGAGAGGAGTTTCTTTATCTCATCCAGAGGAGGAGTACAGGGTGGTTTGCTTGCAACACACATACACAGATGATCCAATTCTTTTTTCCTTTCAGTTTTCTTGATCCCTCCAGCTTTTCAGGTCCTGCCTCACTCTTCTTGGTCTGCTGTGAACCTGTTCCAGTTTATCAGCCCCCTCTACAGCAGGGGACAGCGGGAGCAGACATGGTATTATAGAGCTGGTTGCAGTAATAACTCGTATCTCCACTCAGGGTTTCCCTGGTTAGACATCCTAGACGGTATTTCCTCTTTTAGCTTGCTGCTGTTCAACAAGACTCTGCACATCTGGCTGATTGTGTTCAGCAAGATGCAATCCCCTTCCCTCTCCGTAATTTCCATTCTATGTTAAAACCTGACCTTGCATTGAGATGAACCAAAACACATGGTACTGGGATGAACTCAGTTGCCCGGTTGTTCACCAGCTTCAGTCTCAGCTGCAAGGGTCTGAAGCAATCCTGTATTTTCCTTGTGTTCATAACTGATCAAGAAAGAGAACAACTTAGAACTAGCTACAAGCTAGAGTCTTAAAATGCCATGACTCCCCAGGTCTGTTGTTTGTTTTCTTGAGGTCTGTCAGTGGATTATTTAAGGCGTATCTGAGCAGCAGCTAAACTCCCCGTTGTGCAAATATTTGCTGTGCAGCCTCATCAGAAACTCGGGCTCTAGAAATTCTTTGCCTCTTCTTCTCAGAGCTCGCCAGTTCTCTTTCACTGGGATTTTTCCTCTTTAATCCTTCATTTTAACTGGATTTTACTTTTTTTTTTTTTCCCTTACACTGATTTTAATATGTGTATCAACAAGTTATATATACTTTTGATTCAACATTTAAAAAAATGAATACGTCTTAACCCACTTATTTTATTGGTGTCATTTATCTTAATTCTAACAGGGACAATATTGCTTACAGGGATTTTCAAATACAATATACTAATTTTATTTACTGTACACCTGGTAAGTGTGAAATATGACAACACTTTTTTTCCATCATATTAGAGGAAAAACACATCTGGATAACTATAACTTATTAAGTCATGTCTGCATTTTAATACCTGCCATTCATGCTGCATGGTATATGCAGAATAATTTAAATAGCAGTAATTACCTAGGAAACATCTTTGTGTCAGAACAGCTTGCAGCACAGTTCAGCTGCCTCTCCTGAATGAAGAATAGTGACTTTTTGGAGGGAACTACATAGGAACAGAAACTTCAGGTAATTATCAGCCATGTCCTTTATTCTGTAGAGTTGTATTTTGCTTTGCTTCATCTATGAATCAAGTTTTACGCACTGAAAACTGGCCTAAGTTCTTTGCTGGAGTGAAACTGGGATCAGAAAGTGGGCTGTGCTGTTTATGAACACCGGTGACAGAGGGCAAAGAAAGAGGTGAGATGTGAGACACAGCTCAGGAATATTGACTAAGCTCTGGTTCACAGCCAGATTAGGGGTCTATTGCTAACTATGCTCAGACACATCACCAGACTGCATAAATGAGGAAGTTTTTGGAAGCCACTAATTTCAAAGCATGTTTATTTAAAGGTCTTTCTTTTTTTTTTAACTTTTTTCTGGACCTATCCAGATAAGAAAAATTACTCAAGAGTTAGCTGACTCAGGCTTTGGTGTTGCTGCAGGGCTTTTTTGAGCACTGCTGAGCAGGAATGGCCTTCTTCAAAGCCTGCAGATGTTTTGTGAGTCTGTTCATCTGACCTTTCTTCCATGTCACTGCAGGGGTGGATGAAGCACTCCAAGTATGTGCTCTACATCTTCTTGATGATTTTTGAAGCTGGATTGTGGAAGATGCTCCATGCACATGAGCTATTGTTAGCACTGGTGTCTTTCCACTGCAGCGTGTGTATCACTCTGTATCAGCCCAGCAGCTGCTTGCTTCCACATGGATGACTCAAGAAGCCAAAAAATAACTAGATAACTATCCCAAGATTCTCTCCCTTCTACACTTTCAGACTACAGCCTCATTTTAGCTGCTGTTTCCATGCCAAAGGGTGTGTATCAGTGTCTTTTCAGTGGTGTCCAGTGATAGAACAAGAAGCAATGGGCACAGACTAGAACCCAGGAGGTTCCATTTGAACATAATGAAAAATTTCTTTCCTGTGAGGGTGGCAGAGCCTGGACCAGGCTGCACAGAGAGGCTATGGAGTCATCTTCCTTGTAGAGATTCCAAACCCACCTGGATGTGGTGCTGGGCAACCTGCTCTGGGTGACCCTGCCTTAACAGGATGGTTGGACTCAGTCATCTCCAGAATTCTCTTCTAATGCCTACCATTCTGTGATTCTGCATGATTCCCTGTTTAGATGCATTGGCTGCTCTGTGTCACTTAAATGTGCCCCATAAACCTTGGGGCCTTGGGAAACACCTTCAAATAGAAGGGGGAGGT
The DNA here is from genome assembly GCA_024336885.1 of Actenoides hombroni. Lineage (NCBI taxonomy): Eukaryota > Metazoa > Chordata > Aves > Coraciiformes > Alcedinidae > Actenoides > Actenoides hombroni. Next base: position 25,654,833 of record WUAM01000395.1, read on the forward strand.
ATCAGGTGTGGGAGTGGATATTGTGTTCTGAGCATGGAAAAGCTGATGCTAAGGAGAGGAGAAGACACGATGGAAAGATTGATTTGGAGACTGTGAGGAATGAGCCATTGAAGAGTAGAGTATTACATCTAAACCATTCTTGTTACTGGTCTAGCTATCATGAGCATGACAGGAAAGCAAAGTGAAAACAACAAGTCTTTATCCATTCTCATTTCTCCCATCACTAAAATGCATGAATGTGGAGGGTACTGGACACAGGAGACAGGATGGAGGCCATCTAGATGCTCTTCAAGCTCTTCCCGCATCTCAGATGTGGTCACCCACCCCCTCTCTGTCAGGTACCCCTCTCCTCATGACCTACATTGCCTACAGAGTATTGCAGTCTCTCCCTGGCTTGTTCCCTCCTGCCATCACTTGTTAAACAGCTGACAATTGTGAGTGGCCAGACTGGGACGGTCTTTCTACAGATGGTGGTGAGGGTGCAACAGCAATTCTAAAACCTCTAATGATTCTTTTGAAAACTTCGAGCTTGTTTTAAAAGTGGGATTTATTGCAGAGCAGATGAACTTCCTAGAAACAAGAAACTAGTGCCCAACTTGCTTCTGGTGGGCTGTGGATGCCTTCTTAAAGAGGCTGATTACAGGAATAGGATGTAGCTTTTGTTATAATCTCTGTCTTCTTCCTCAACCTCTTAAAGGGCCTTGTAAACCCAGATTAAGCTCTGAAGCAGCAACCCTGCACTCTATGGCCCCTGGTCATCTCATTGTCCACACTGGAGGAGAAAACTGAACAGTCCTTTTTCCACATCTGGGTTGTCCTCCAAAAGCAGCCAAAGGTTGTGAAGGTGGTTTGGTCCCATGGAGTCACACCTAATACCTATGGTCCCACTTCAGAGTGTTTAGATCTCATAAAAAAACCTTCATGATTGCCCATTTCTGGTCTTAAGTTTTTCTGTTAACTAAAACTGTCAGCAACCTCATGGGGGTGAAGTCTGACACCTGAAATCTCTCACGTTACATAATGATCTGGCCTTGGGCAACAGAGGTGGTCAAGATAAGCTTCCTTCTGCCACTCTTTCCTATGATCATCCCAAGTAACAACTCCCATCAGGAGTGTTTCCATGGTTTCAGTGTCTTGAACAGACTGTGTGTGGTTCCATCTCATGCATTACTCATGACAGACACTGATGTTGGGGTGATTCAGGTGAGCTTTGGATACTGGGAGTGATTATCTGAAATGAATTTTTTTCCCCCATCCAATATGCATTTTGAACTGGAGAGCCATGGGGAGCAGATAAAGCATGAAGAAAACAGAAGCATCATTCTCAAGAGCAAGACAGAAATAATGGGAAAATAACTTGGGGGGTCTTGCTTTTACAGTGGCCTCTGAGGGACTCTGACATGTGAGTGCTCACCCCACTGTTGTGGGAAGAGGAGGCTGCATGTTGGGGTGAAATACTTGCAACCTGAAGACTTTCCAGACTCGTGAAGAAAACTCTGGCTGAAACAGATGTCCAAGCTACAATGATTTATCCTGGAAATGCTCCTCAACCTTTGCATTTTGCTTCCTGCTGTGGTAGCTATCATTTGGATGGGAGCATGAGATGCAGCAGGGAGGCAGAGAAAGAAAAGCATGTCAGTCTTTAGGCATGTATTGAAAAAGTGGATTGAAACTCTCAGCGTACCTCCCTGTCTCAGAAATATAGTGTCCCTCTCCTCAGATGACAGAAAAATGAGTAAATGAAGGACTGTGTAGGTGGAAATGGAGGACGTAAATTATTTTCTAAGACATGCTGGAAATTAAAAGATTATTTTTTTCCAATAAGACGTTCAAAAATATTCCCTAAATATGCATTACTTCCCCTAAATAAGTGATTTTACAGATCACCTTCTGTCCTGCTTGATATTTTCTAATTTTTTTGGTTTTATTATTTTTTGGGAGGTGGGTGTTGTTGGGTGTCCTGTCCTCCCTGCTCCCCCAATGGTAAGAACATTATCAGTGAAAGGATTTTATAGGACCTTATCGGTGGGTCCCAGACCATGACCTCCTCTCTTTCTTTAGACATCAACCAAAATGAGATCTTTGAAGAAAAATTTTTTGGAGAACACTTCAGTATTTGTAGTGACTATTTTCTACAGAAGAAAACAACAAACACCAACCAAAACAAAAATAGAATCATAGAATCATTTTGGTTGGAAGAGACCTTCAAGATCACCAAGTCCAATCATTAACCCAGCACTGCCACGTCCACCACTAAACCCTGCCCATCGGCACCACATTCACACATCTTTTGAATCTCTTCAGGGATAGTGACTCCAACACTTCCCTGAGCAGCCTGGGCCAGGGCTTGACAACCCTTTGGGTTAAAAAATGTTTACCTGAAATCCCTCCCCACATGCCTATGAGTTTTTCAGCAAAGCACCCTAATTTTATGATCAGTTAAATTCTTAGCTTTCATAAGAGCATCAAACAGCTTCTCATTGGCGTTGGCTTTGTCATCTTATGACCCCATTTCAATAGACTTGGATACTCTGAGTTAAAAAAGCTCCTAAGACACCCTTCTCCAGGATAGCAAGGGACCATTAGCAACTTGAGTTCCAGCAGGCAAGGCGACGAGGGGGAAAGTTCTGGTGTGCTCTGGATTCCCACCTTGGTGAGGTCCAGCATAGTGTAGACATAAACCAAAGGAGCCTAATAGATGTTCAGAGACAAAGTCCCCCTTCATAGTGATCTGGGCTTAGAAAACTAGCTGCCCAAGGCAAAAAGAGTCAGAATTCACATTTGTTTCCCAAGGTAATCCCTTATTGTGATGACTGGATAGTTGACGCCTCTAAGGCTCACTGCAAGCTCAGATGAAAGTATCTGCAGAAGAGATGCCTGATTTGCGTTTTGAGGCTTCTCACACCTGTTAGCATTAAAAATGGATAGGGCTTCTTGTTGTTGGGAATGGAAGATGGCAGGTTGAGAGACAGCTGCAGGTTGCACACCAAGTATGGAGACCAGGCTCTATCTGGTTCCCAGCAATCTCGTATTTCTTTTATGAGACTTGAAAACACTCCTCTCTTTCTCCTTCTGCTTACAAGGGGTAAATACTCTTCTCTGGTTGAGGCTGGAGCTTTCTGTGCTGATTTTGGTACCATACACAAAGCATTGGTGGTGTCATGTGTTTCCTGCTAGGCTGGATGCGGCTGAGCTTGTGACTGCATTAAAGAATCACAACCAAGAGAAAAGGAGCGCCCGTTTTCTGCTGCATCTCCTGATCTGAGTGGAACCACGTGATCTTTAATGGCCATCTGTTGGTTATTTTTCTCTGGAAGATTGATGGATGTGATTCACAGCCCTTTCAAAACAGAGCTGCTCCCTGACAAAGAACGTGAAAGCCTTTGTCAGAGTGACAAAAGGGGTTGTTGACTTCCAAAGCAAAGAAGGAAAGAGTGACAGATAGATCCAGATCTCGTGTATTTTTTTACAGAGGATCCTTGGGTAGTATTGTCAAGACCCGCGGCCTCTTACTGGGGTCTGCTGGGATATTTTCCCACATTCTCTTGACATATTCATCTCACAGAGTTGCACACAGTTTTTTGTAGCTGGGGTTGGCAGTGCATTGCAGGACTTCTCCAAGAAGCTGGGAGAAGGGCAAGGAAAGCCAGATTTTCCATAGCAGTGCCAGAAATGTCCTATGCCTGGTATCTCAGTAAGGTGTGAGAAAAATCCCCTCTTGCTGGAACCTAGTCTGAGCTCATTGTTTTTGGTCATGTTGAGTGCTCAGTGTTGGGACTCCAGAGAAGCAGTTTCTTCTCTGAGCCCTCTCAGACACTTCCCCTGTAACTTTATGAAAGAGATTTTTATCTACTCTTTGCCACCATTTCTCCTATTTCTAGAATGGAAATAATACTTTCATAAATCGTTGAGATGTTGCAAAGGTAAAATTGCAAAAGAAAATTGAAAGATAAAATTGAAAAGGTAAAATCGAAAGGTAAAATTGAAAGATTGGCTTTTCTGAAAAAAAGAGAAAAAAAAAAAAAGAAAAAAAACCCCAACCCAAACCCAAACCACAAGTTAACCACTGCTGAAAGTAACTTTTTTTTTGCAGCTCAGGAGCATGATGTCTCTGTTTACTCCCAGAATGGGTGGAGGATAAGCAACAGCCGGATAATCTGGAAATTTAAGGAAGAAAAATCAACAAGTTGAAATGATGTATTATAGTCATTAGTAACGGCATGGCAATAACCCAGCTTCCAGCACATTTTCAAATGCCCATCTCTGTATGCCCTTCTGCATAACAGGAATAATTTTCCTACCTGTTCTACCAAATCCCTTTAAAGGGTGCTGGGGCAATGTTCTTCTGCTTCTCCTGGGGTTCATCTTGTATTATTACTAAAGGAGGAACAATATGAAGATAATATGGTCTTTCACAGAAGCAGATCTCACGGGCATATTTTCCCCATGGAGGATGCTCTGATCGTTTTTCTTTCAGAGTGTGTGCACCTCATACTCTGTGAACCAAAGCTTTTCACTGCCTCGCTGTGTGGAAAGCTACTCTGTAATCCCTCCACAAAAGTAGAGCTGGGACGTGTTAACACCACTACTTAGTAAAGCAATCAACACAAAGACTGGAAGAGTGGACTGATGCATATCTCCAGCAATTTGCCTTCACATAGGGCAAACATACTAAACACACCACCCTTTGTCTGCCTCTTCCCATTTAGGATGTCATAGCTCTGTTCTGAATGTTTGACATCAACCCAGAACATCTGAGAAGAGGCTATCCTCAAGTCAGGAGAACCAAAGGTTCTTCAGTTCAACTCATGCTGCCTTGTCAGCATCTGCTGGCTGTCATCTGCAGAGAGGCTCCCAGGCATTAAAAACAGTGGCAGCACCTGGACAGGACTCAGCTGTCTCTCCAGTGTCAAGCAGCCTGTGTGGCTTCAGAGTGCATTGCTTGAATAGCTGTGCTGACACTAATGTGCAAACTTGCCCCCAAATTGTGGCATTTACTCTCCCAACCACAAAGATGTCCATGGATGAGGTCCTGGGCATCTGGGGATTGCTGTCCTAGCTGCTAATCACAAGGCAAAGCTTGGTTGCATCTTGCTTTTGGCATCCGCATTTATCTCACCTACCAGGTTTGCAGAGAGGTCTACCACCATGTACGCCTTTGTCTAAACTTCTGGTGACAACATCAACCAGAAGACACGATGCACATCTCCTTTAAAGATTCCTGGGGTCCAGCCTGAAAAAGCCTTAATATCACCCATCTCAAGGGACTAACTTTGTAGGGACTGGCTTTGTAGGTAACTGAATCTGGCTACATGGCAGGATTTTACACTTGTCTGGGACAATGTGTTTGGCTCATTCAGGTTTTCTCTGTAACACTCTCTGGCATGGAGAGAAAACACAGCTGCTACGATACTTCAGAATCATGGAGTCATAGAATTGTTTAGATTGGAAAAGACCTTTAAGATCATCGAGTCCAACCATTAACCCAGAATAGCCAAGTCCACCACTAAACCATGTCCGTCAGCACCACTTCTGCATGGCTTTAACATCCCTCCAGGGATAGTTGTGACTCCACCACTTCCCTGAGCAGCCTTGTCCAGGGCTTGATAACCCTTTTGGTGAAGATTTTTTTCCTAATGTCCAACCAAAACCATACCTGGAACAACTTGAGGCCATTTCCTCTTATCTTATTGCTTGATACTTGGGAGAAGAGACTTCAGTAGAAACACACAAGATTACCTGGTACCTCAGACACTTCCCATTGAAACGAACTGCAGAATCATGATGCTGAGTCATCACTGTCAGGTGACCAGGCTGTTAACTGCTCAATTAGACTGCAAAGTTCAAACACACATCTTTAAATAAGGCAGCACAATCCAAAAAAACCCAAGGGAGTGGTGTGTTAGGACCAGAAACAATCTAGCTCCAGCTCTCTTCCTAAGGAAGCAGTGATGGGGGAGTCATTTTTACCCAGAAAATCTCACATATAGGAAAACCATCATTGGTAGTGAGGTCTCTCACTGCCTTGCTGTTGCCCTTGTGTTTCAGCTCACCTTCTCTTGTGGATCATCCTCGCACCTGCAGCTCCCTGACACCATCTGTGAAGAGTTTGGGCATTATCTCACTGTACTGGATGGCTGGGCAATAAAACATCAGGTGAAATTCAGGGGCATTAAATATGAATGTTGTGCACAAGGAGAACAACAGTTCTAACTCTGTGATGGGCTCTGAGCTGATTATTGCTGTGGAGGAATGACATTTGGGCCTTCTAATAGCTGAATGAAATTATGGCCTCATTGCTCTATAGCAATCAAAAAAAGGAAATTGAACATTAAGGATTATTAAGGAGGGAATAGAAAGCCAAACAGAAATGATCGGAATGCCACTGAGAAGATGCATTTTGGACCTTCATCTTGAATACTCTGTGTGGTTCTTGTCCTTTCCTCTCAAAAAGCTCTGGTGGCCCTGGAAAAGGCTCAGAGAAGATGACAGGAGGATAGTAAAGAACAGCTGCAGTAGAACAGAAAAAGTATTCAATAGATGTGCATACTTCAGTCTTGAGGTGCTGGAGCATGTCCAAAGAAGGGCAATGAAGCTGGTGAAGGGTCTAGAGCACGAGTCTTGTGAGGAGTGGCTGAGGCACCTGGGCTTGTTCAGCCTGGAGAAAAGGGTGCTCTGAGGAGACCTCCTTGCTCTCAAAACTCCCTGACAGGAGGTTGGAGGCAGATGGGGGTCAGTCTCTTCTCCCAGGTGACAAGTGATAGGACAAGAGCAAACAGCTTCAGGTTGTGCCAAGGGAGGTTTAGGTTGGGCATCAGAAACAACTTCTTCCCTGAAAGGGTTGTCAAGGCCTGGCCCATGTTGCCCAGGGCAGCGGTGGAGTCTCCATCCCCAGAGGGATTTAAAAGGCATGTAGATGTGTCACTGAGGGACATGGTTTAGTAGTGACCTGGCAGTACTGGGTTAATAGTTGGACTCAATGATCCTAAAGGTCTCTTCCAACAACAACAATTATATGATACTATGAAAAGAGACACTTTGTGGAAGGGGTTTATCAGACTAAAATCATGATGGATGTGAAGGTAGTGACAGAGAATGCAATAGGTTCTTCACAGTCAGTGTGTGGTTGAGCTGTGGCACTCCTTGCCACAGGACAGTGCTTTTTCTAGGGATAAACTCTTGGAGAAAAAGATCCATTGAGTGTTATTAATATACTGTGTAGTACCAGTGTCTGCCTACCTTGTTTTTGTCCTCAGTAACTACTCTTAGTCAGGACGTGGGCTGACATTGTTTTTTGATCAGACCCAGTATTTTTATTTTAATGTCCTTTAAATAAGTTTTTCACACTGAATCCTTTCAGATTTATACAGTCACAGCTGACTTTTCTCTACTAGGTAGGAAAGAAGAAGAAAGTCTCATTGAAACCATAAAAATTGTTCTATAGACAGAAGGAAACAGAAATACCACAGAGAAGTCCTAACACGAAAATAGAACTGCATAGATAGCCACTAAAAATGCACTTATTGCTACGAGGGGACATCATCCAATCTTTGGACAATAATTAGGGGAGAGGATAGTTGATGAGAATGTCAAAGTAAGCTTCTCCTATGAAAAGCTCTGAGGAATCAGTAATGCCTCTAATGTGAGCTGCTGCCAGGCCTCTGCAGCACAGCCAGCTGCGGGAAGAATAACCTATTTAAATAAAAAAACCCTGCTCTTCTCTCACTTTGTGCTCTGTTAATAATAACAATAATGGTTCAGGTTGGCTTGGGCAGGTTTAGAACCAGTGAAGCACAGATTTAATACAGTTCAAAGAAATCTAGATTTTTTTTGTAAAAAGTACTTTTTGTCTGCAGTGTAGTCTCATGGCTCTGCTGCTGGTTCACCCTTTTATATGTCTCACATACATGGGAAGGTGGGCAAGAAGAATTTCCTGGACCACTATGTCAAGTTCTCACCTTATCCATCACATCTTGGGAATCAGTCATGTTGTGATCCGAACAATCTCCCTTTCACTTGCTCTCCTCTTTTAGACTTTCTCTTCTATTCTCACCCAAATGCCTCTTTCTGGAATATGAGTTTGCAGAGCTGTGCTCAGGGACTGGGAGTTGTCTCAAGTCTTTGTGCAATGGCATCAGCACTTCTTTATCTCGACTGAAATAAAGGTCAGTGAATCACAGTTTGTCTGAGGAGGCTGTTATGGACACAGATGTGTATCAGGTTAGTGGACCTCTGTTCTTGTGACACTTCTGGAGTGCATGTGCATGAATAACCTGGCAGGAAGACACAGGCGAGTGGTTTCTTGTTAGATTATTCCCTCTTTGATTAGATGATGCTTTTCAGCTAGATATGCAGTTGCAGGTCTGGGATTTGAAAACAATAAGCATCAAGTGTCAGACAGCTAATTAATCTTCTGTTGAAATATACTGCTAAGTGGAAAACGCTTAATTTTCCTTTCTTTTACACTGTTTTATGTCTCTTGCAATTTGCAGATGGCAGTGCTCGTTGCTTTTGTTGCTCGTGGCTCTAAAACCAAAGAGTTAAAATCATAATCTCCTTTAATTTCATAAGCGAATCAATCAGAAGATAAAGTAAAATTGAAAAAAGGGAGAGGAAAACAAGATATGCTTCTGGCGACAGTGTTGTACTGTAGTGGATTTCAGTTAGATGGGAAAGTCTGCTGGCTTGCTCGGAGCAATGACATTGCAAACCCTTCTCTTGGGGGAAATAATATTTTTTTGCACTTTTACAGAGCTTTTCATCCATCAGTTTATGAAGGAATAAGTACAAGCTACTGTTAATGAGGATGGCTGGGACTAATTTGTAGACTAGACATTTAACAGACAAATTAGAGAGCAAGTTCTGCGCTGTGAAGAATTTACAATGTTGAAAGGCGACAAAGATGAGGGATGGGTGGTGACAGAAGCCAGCGGTAGGAAACAAACTGTGATGGCATAGATCCTCCCTCCATGCAGTAATGATCACCATTAACTTTGTTCATTTGTTCATTAGCTTTGTTCATTGACATGCCCACAGGGAGTAAGGACCTTTCCAGTAGGGGCTTAAAAATGAAGGAGCTGGAAGTATGACACTTAGGGAGGAGATCTTGAGTGAGACACGGAGGGGACATGAAAACCATTTTCCCATTGTAACCACTAGCCACTTCAGCCCAAGATGATGTTGCCACAGCAGATGTACCTACTGCCCTCCCAGAAGACAAACCTCTACTTGGTTTACCTGGTTCTGTGGATTGTGTCAGACTTATTGATCTTGGTCTCTACTTGCTAAGTCCATACAGGATGGACATGAATGCAGTTGTAAAAACCAAGCTCTTGCAGACAGTATGTGGTTTCAGCTGTCAGGCATCACAAATTTAAAGAGCACTATCTCAACTCATGGGGACCCTACTAAGTTATGAAATATCCTGACAGCAGGAGTGGGAGATGGACTTTTTGCCCTGCTAATGTCTACCATAATAGCAAGCAATATCTTTGTGAAGGATGAGAAAAACAAAATGGATGTGTAAGGGCAGATATATTCTGTGTGGGTGTGAAAAGAAGACAGGTTAAATGTGTTGGCCTTGAATAGGGCAGGATTTGCATGACTAAGCATGGATGTCTATACTGGTGCCAATATCAGAGGCCATCACTGCTGACTCCCTTTATGGTCAAGGAAGAGTGAGTCAGTAGAGCCAGGGGTTCTTAGGACATTAGTCATCTCATCTTTGTCTTTATTTGATTAGACAAAACCTATCCTGTACATGTGGTGAGATGAACCACATCTCATGACAAGTCTGCTCTGCTACCTCTGCAGAGGAACATACCAAAATGACCAGCTCAGGTACAGAAACTGCAATAGATGCAGTGACACTTACTAGGAAATCTTAATTTATCTTAGGTGATTAAACCCTCACTGGGCTCCCTGCTACCACAGACAGACTCCTGGCTGCACCGGAGTGCATTAATTTAAAGATATCTTGAAAATGTCTTCCTGAGCTGCAGTAGAAAGCCTGTCAGGATGTGTAGCTTCTGTCTAGAAAATCCTCTAATTTTGATTGCACGGGTGTTTTTAACCAAAAACTTCATGTTGGAAGGGACTATCACTTGTTTATGAAGTGGAAGAGCTGTAATTTAAGCATCCATCTTCTTTGTTTCTGGTTTCTTGCTTGTGTACACAAATAATTAACTGAAAAGTTCCCTTGAATGGCACATGGGCAGAGGTAAAGGCTGACTGGGTGACCACACCATGACCATGGGAGTATGTGCACTCCGGATGCACTTGTTCTGGATATGACAATGTTGTCCTAGATCTTGAAGCTCCTGTAGCCAGAAGTGTTGGAGAGCTTTGGGACCACTTACAGAAAGGTGGTATGATATTGGGGAATGGATTAGGAAGGTTAGCAAATCCCTCCTGATGAAGCTTTATTGTTTGTGCCTGTTCCTTGGATTATTTTTTTCCTTGTTCAACTGAATTTAGTCTCTGAACCATGTTTAGTTTATGTCTTGCAATTAGTTGGCCCAGCTAGCACCTAGGATGACTGATTCCAGTGCCCTTACACCCAGAATAACACCCTCAACCTGTACCACCCACTGCAGAACAAGTAAGGGTAATTTCAATAAAGTGTGACAACCAAAGATGCTCAGAAAACCTCTGAGCCAACAATCAGGTGCAATTCTCAGAACAGGTTACCTAAAATAGTAGGAGCCCTAATCACTGTGATCATAGGTCTGATGGTTTTCACCACCTCTGCTGGAGCCTCACAGATTTACATCTCTAATAATCTCACCAATGTGAAAATTTATGGGTTTTATATCATGTTAAGGTGTGTGACTGGACTAACCTAAATATGGATGAATGGTTCATGGTCCATTATCTACCAGGCATCTACTGAATGAATTTTTATTTATGTTTTTGTTTTTTTTCTGCAGGAGCAGTGCTGTCTCCAGGTCCAAAACTTATTTAGTTTTCAAATGGGTCCTACTGCCTCTGCATAGCAATGTATCACAAACTTCAAACTCGATGCAGATTAACTTTCCCAAGGTCACTGAGATCCTTTTAGGCCAGAGTGGAATACAAAATGTCCCACAAACTTAATGGACAATTATCCACTGGCCCAATAATTTTCCCTGTTTTAACCTTTAAACATAGTGAGCTTCCAATTTGCAAAAGAAAGCATCAAACAAACCCACATATGCTCAAACTTTGTCAGTAAACTAAAACTGCTGACTCACAATTTTTTTTTTTTCAGTTGAAACTCAGTTTAATCATTTTGTTTTGCAGGAATGGGGTATAATTAGAGAACCAGTGAGCATGTAACTCTGAATTTATTATGCAAGCAGCTATGAAAATGACTGTCTTCAGCACAAAATGATTGAATGTCATTAAGAAGAGTGAATCCAAGGGTGAGACCCCAGTGGGATGTCCTCGCATGGGAAAGCGTAATTGGATAAAGTAGCATGGGGCCATGAAAACCCAATTTGCCTCTTTCTGATGCTTACATGAGCTTCCTCCCCACATCTTCATCAGCTGTGGGACTGGGAAGGCAATGAGATAGATAAATCATTGGGATGATCCCTACCATATGCGGGCAAGCTATTTTGGTGCAAAACAACAACAAAAAAAATGCAGTTGAAGCTGGCACATGGATGCTAATATGCCCTTCTGCAGCTACCAGCTCATTTTAGCTGTTTTGGTGGTGTTGACTGAATGGAATGCTGGTGAAGATAATGCACCCTGCACACTTAGGAACTCCCGATTCCTTTACTGCGTCACATTTCCACATCTGAAACTCTTTATGAGTATGTAACCGCAGAGATAGCAGAGATCCCTCTGTAAGCCTGGTCCTGAGACCCAGAAGAGCTGTGAGCCTATGAGCTCAGCTGCAGGAACTGGTTTCGAGTGTACTCTTAGCCCAGTACCACTGGGATTTTCTTTGATTTAGCTCGAGCTGCGGTGAACGAGGAAAGCATACGAACTCAGAGTTACCACAACCCAGCTGACAGGTGGGAACATGCTGAGAGAACCACAGATCTGAGCCTTATGTTTCTTAAAAAAAAAAAAAAAGAAAAAGAAAAAAAGCAGTTATTTTAATCATGTGGGTTGAAGAAGTTATCTCAGATGGTGCTGTCCACAGATGAGCATTGGCTTGTTTCTAGCCTATCTAGTCTGTAATTATTAGACTTCTGAAGGGATGAGTCTTAGCAGTTATTAGAATAAATAAATAACAACTTTCTTGAAAGAAGCTTCTTGAGGGAGATGATTCTGCCCCTCTGCTCCACTCTCGTGAGACCTCACATGGAGCACTGCATCCATCTCTGGGGTCCTCAGCACAAGAAAGACATGGACATGTTGGAATGGGTTCAGAGAAGGCCACAAAAATGATCTGAGGGCTGGAACCCCCCTGCTGTAAGGACAGGCTGAGAGAGTTGGGGTTGTTCAGCCTGGAGAAGAAAAGGCTCCGGAGAGACCTTCTTGTGACCTTTCAGTACTTAAAGGGGCCTATAAACAAGATGGGAAAATCTTTTTAGTAGACCCTGTTGTGACAGCACAAGGGATGATAGTTTTAAACTGAAAAAGATTTAGACTGGAGATAAGGAAGAATTTTTTCACACTGAGGGTGGTGAGACCCTGGCCCAGGTTGCCCAGAGAGGTGGTTGATGCCCCATCCCTGGAACCATTCCAGGTGAG
>WUAM01000395.1:25672482-25689894 GCA_024336885.1 Actenoides hombroni
ATCCCCTCTCAGGCTTCTCTTCTCCAGCTGAACAGCCCCAGGGCTCTCAGCCTTTCCTCAGCACAGAGATGCTCCAGTACCCTCAGCATCTTTGCAGCCTCCGCTGGACTCTCTCCAGTAGTTCCTTGTCTCTCTTAAACTGGGGAACCCAGAACTGTACACAAGACTCCAGATGTGGCCTCACTGGGGCAGAAGGGAAGGAGAACCTCCACTGACCTCTTGGTCACACCATTCCTAATTCATTCCAGGAGACCATTGGCTTTTTTGGCCACAAGAGCATGTGACTAGTCATTAATAATTTAGCTATTTAGTCTTTTTACCATGTGCTTTACCAATATCTCCAACTGCTAATTTTGTCACCCCTGACAAATCAAGTACTCTGGGAAGTTTTTCTGCTCTGTGGTAAAGGCAGAAGAATGCAGAAGGCAGCTTTACAACACCAGAGCAGTTTAATTCTGGTTCAGCAGACTTGAGATCCACACTCCCACGCATTTCTGCATTTTCTCTCTCATTTCAAGGTGTCTGGAAAGCTGACCCCAAAAGGTAATGCCATAATTTACCCCATCTTTCAGAATCTCAGGGTGGAAGTCACTCTGCCTAAGCATTCGATTTGTTTCTATCAGTAGATATGCCTTACAGTGCTCTTGGTTTCTGAATAGCTGCAAAAGGCTTTGACACCCCCAGGTGATATTAGTTTTCCCATGTTATTGTTATCCCAAAAGAAGAAAAAGAAATGGTCACTGTACACTTTCTGTTAGATGTTATAAGCAGGCCCTCTCTACCTAGCACTGGGCCCCGTATCATTGCTATTTTTTTTCATTCTCTCCCAAAGTGCATGGCCCTTTAATTGATGCCTTCAGTTTTTGCTGCGTGGCTTCTCTGCACTTCAGATATCTTTATTCAGGTCAGTTGTTATCACTTTCCTTTTTCTTCACAAGTTATTACACTGCTTTTGAGTTTCTTATCAGCATTTTAAGGTTGCTCACAATGCAAGGTCTGTTATGCTTTACCAAACATCTAGTGCAATAGCACTGACCTTTACAAACCGGTGTTGCTGGGGAAAAAAATAGACTGCTACCTGACTTATCCCGCATTTAGGATCAGTCCTGACTCCCAACTCTGCAGTCTTCCCAGGAGTGCTGTCTTTGCCTCCTCCAAAGGGAGGTTCTGCTGATGCTCTGCAGAGGTACTCAAGCTCGGCCTGTCATCACAGGTCTTTTTTCACATGAGCTCAGCATCTCACTTGTAATGCTTGTGCTGAGCACCAGGGACTGTTTTTTTTTCTCACATGACTTACCCATTAGCAGGCTTCCTAACCGGACTTCAGTCCCTGAGAAGTTAAACATATTTTGTTGTTTCCTCCCTTGTGCACAACATCCTTACTGATTTCTGTACCAGTCTCCAGTCCACAGTGACCATTAGGATTCAGAAAATCATAGAATGGTTTGGGTTGGAAGGCATCTTAAAGGTCACCTAGTTCTAAACCACTTGCCATGGGCAGGGACACCTCCCACTAAAGCAGGTTGCTCAAAGCCCCATCCAGCCCGGACCTGAGCACTTCCAGGGAGGGGGCATCCACAGTTTCTCTGGGCAATCTGTTCCAGTGTCTCACCACCCTCACAGTGATAAATTTCTTTCCAACATCTAACCTAAATCTCCCCTCTTTCAGTTTAAAACTGTTACTCCTTGTCTGATCACTGCACTCCCTGATCGAGAGTCCCTTTCCATCTCTGACCTCTTTCTTCTGTTGGTGAAGAAACCTGGCAGTGTTGGGTTATTTGCTGGCACCCTGGCAGTGCTGGGTTATTCGTTGGTCTTGATAATCTTAAGGGTCTTTTCCAACCTAAACAATTCTATTCTATGATTCTTCCATATTGCTTATAAGGCTGTTAAGCAGATTGATCTGACTTTGGTCTGCACTATGGTCCAAGTGACACCTCCCTGTGACTCACATGTACCTTACATCCCAAAGCAGGACATGCTGCTATTAAGACACTGGATTTGTATTCTGGAGATCTGAGTGTTGTCCATCTTTCTCTCATTTATCTTCTGGATGTGTTTGCACAGGGAACTCATTTCTTTTGAAGTATTTCTCCCTCAGTACAGGGGGTTAACAACACTTCCCGTCTTCTGGGAAGAGTTTTCAGGACATGTTAATTTAATTTCATGTGGGTACTTTGTTCCCTGTGGCCACATGAATATATCTATACCAAGAAGTGGAGTGTATGGTTGGTTGGCAATAGAAACCAGAATACTTGTCTGTGCTTCTGTACAAAGCTGGAACTGCCTTTTCTCCAGTCACACTCCATTGGCATGATGTCACATTTCTAGCTTCTATATATAGAGGACTTGGCAAAGGAACATCATTTGAAGAGGTCTGTAAGACCAGCTCCAGTGGGTCAGCCTGTCCATCAGCCCAGCTCCTCTGTCTGTGACAGCTGGTGCTCATGAACACATAGGGTAAGAGCATAAAATGGGAGGTAAAAAGAGCTTATTTCTTCCATTTCCAGGGTTGGAATATATCTGATTAAATAAACATCTTTGTCAAAACAAATGGGGAATAAATTGAGTCAGTAACTGGAGAGCTAGTCAACACAGACAGGGGAGCTCAGGACATGATTCATCTGATCCTGAAGCAGATTCATAAAAAAGATCAGGTGACTCACACCTTAAAAATACCTAAATCTCTCCATTAATTATAAAGACAACGTGCTTTGACATGTCCAGTCTTGATTCTGAAAACATCTACAGATACATGGCCTGAGCCAAACTCAGTCTGGTTGATTACTTCTTGAAGCTGGAGAAGTGCAGAGGGTTTGTTCCCCTCTTAGATATGCAACTGGTAGGTGATGCCTGGGATAGCACAGCTTCATGTATATGACCATCCCACAGAGACTTTCGTACCTATTATCTTTCTTAGGGAGCTCAAAATATTTGGACAAGCATCTCTGATGTTGTCTGGCCACTAACCAGAATATTCTATCCCTCTTGAACGTGTTCTGGACCTTGGATAATTTTTGAATCAGTTTCTTTTGAGTTTTGCAGTTCAGATCCCTGTACACAAACTCTGATGTATGACTATCTCTGGCTCTGTCCCAGACTAACCCTTTCCCAGACACAGAAGTTGGATATTCTCTCTCTTGGTATTTTCGTTTGGTTGGTTGGTTCTTTGTTTGTTGTTTTTTTGTTTGTTGTTCAGCCTGGAGAAGAGAAGGCTGTGGGCAGATGTTATTGCAGCCTTTCAGTACTTAAAGGGGACTATAAGAAAGATGGGGACAGACTTTTTATCTAGGCCTGTTCTGACAGGACAAGGGGTGTTGGTTTTAAACTAAAAGAGGGGGAATTTAGACTGGAGAGAAGAAATTTTTTACAATAGGATGATGAAACACTGGCCCAGGTTGCTCAGAGGGGTGGTAGTAGCCCCATCCCTGGAAACACTGAAGGTCAGGTTGCATGGGGCTCTGAGCAACCTGATATAGTTGAAGATTTCCCTGCTTACTGCAAGGGGGGTGGACTAGGTGACCTTTAAAGGTCGCTTCTAATCCAAACTATTCTACGATACAGTACAGCCCCTGTGGAATTTATGGAGAATACTGCATCCCCCAGGTCACTTGAAAACCAAGCCTTTATGGTCAAAGCACTCAGAAGCCTCTGTGAAGTACTCACAAAATAGCTCTTCTGCTGATGTAACGTCCTCTGCGAGAAGACCTTGCAATTCTGGATTGTGAACAACATCCCTAGTACCTCCATTTATTTCCCTCCTAAGCACCTAACCCCTGCTTGGTGTTGGCTGCGCGATAAAATCCTACCATGATGAGGCTGTGTGATAAAATCCTATCGCAGTGAGCAGATCCCTGAAGGACTTTTTTCCATTTTTCTTCCCCTGGAGTCTTTAAAACTCTCTGCTTGCTCACCTCTCCCCACTCATTTCAGAAGCTGAGAACTTCAGGTTATCTTTCCAGAGACTTTCAAAATGAACAGCACTAAAGTGTCATTTAATTAACAACTTGCCACCATCAGCAAGAGTTAGTTTTAGCACAGACCAATTCATTTTGGAATTGGATATTTCTGTTACAAATAAGGCAGCAGTGAGCGTGATCTACAGCGCTTGTAAATTTTACTGGTAAATTCTACTGGTAATAATTTTAATATTCTTTGAAAATCAATTCCGAGTTCTATTAGTTTACTCCTCTCTTCCCCCTCCCCCACCATTCAGATTTAGATCATGGTACTTGTAATAGTTTTAATCCATTACCTGAATAAATCCAATTATCATTCCTTGCTTCTTTTATGACCTTTAATTTTACTGCTTTCTCTTTTTTTTTTTCCCTTTTACCCCCACAGTTATTGCCATGGCAAGTTAAGTAAGAAAATGGATGCTAAAGAAGACTTCAAGTCCACCCACCTGTGGGCAAACCCAACTTTTCCAGCTGCCTCTATTCAGCTACCTCCATCTATCTCTTTCACTCATCCTTCTGTCTGGTCTTGACAAGGCCTCTCTCCTGCAGGTGCAGGGGGAGTTTGCAGGTGGAGGCGATGGTTGGGAGGAAGGATATTGGACAAGCAGTGCTCCACCTGCTCTGCTGCCTCACAACAGGAGACCAGCCATGCGTGAAGAATGATAATTACCTATTGTAAATCAAGAAAAGTCAGTCTGATGTACTGAATTTTTATTACCCCTCTCTCTGCCTTCCCCCCCCTCCTCGTCTTTTGGCAGGATTAATATTCATAAATATGTATATAGAGACAAGCAGAAGAAGAAACTTTTTAGTAAGGCTGCAGGAAATTGGTTACGATTGTTACTTATAACATGGTGCTTCCAGGACCTCAGATGAGATCAGGATTCTAGTGCTCCACATACTGAAGTAACCCAGAGCATTTCCAGCCTGAAGGAGCAGGACAAAGGATGTAGGTTTGCATCTGTTTAACAAATGGAAACTGAGGCAGATCAATTTTAATATGTTAAGCTAATACTACAGCAGGAAGTGATGCCACAGCCAAGAATTGGATTCACATCTTTTTACTCCTGATCAGGGCCTTCAATGACAAGAATATTATTAAAGACTGTTCCCCAAACTACATAAAATGTAGCCAATGACATCCGCATCAGGGACTATTTGAAGAAAGGGATGCTGATAATGTTTGAAAAATCCAGCTTATGTCTGTGGGGAAATTTCTACCTTGTCCTTTGCCCAAGCCCACCCATTATTCCAGAGTCTGGCACTCTTCTGTGGTATCAGTGATTTTCAAAAGGTGAGCTACTGAATAGAAGGGTGACGTCAGTACCTAACCATGCTTTTAATTATTTGTTTACTTATTTCAGATATTTATTTATGGTAACAGATTGGAAGGCTTTATTTTATTTGTTTTTCCAAAGCGAAAAGGTGCTTCATTTGATCCCATTCACCTCCAACCTCCCTGAACAGTTGTTTTCAAGGTGTGGAGGTCATCTCTGCCAATTCCACTCAAGACTCTGTAGTCCAGTGTCTGTCCCAAGCACTGAAATTACTTTTTCAAAGTCATTTCAAAGTCTTCAATGACCTTTCTTAAGCTGAAGCTAAGACTCAGCACTGCACCTTACTCTTCACTCAGACTCTTCTTATCTTCTCTTCATTTTCATGGCTGTTGTATCCTACCTCTCTCGTGGCTCTAGTGAAGGATTCTCCTTATCCTTCATCTGGTTAGGGATTTCCACCAGCTTGTGGCCTCCTACTGTCACCTTCCATTCCAATTGCCATGTCTGTGTAGCTGCTTCAAGAATTTCTCTTGCATCAGATGGTCTCCCAAGGTGGGATTAATCTTCCCTGATTTTATATGGAAGCGAGAGACACTTCTGCATCTGAGCTGTTAATGAAAACACTTTTTGTAGTCAATGTGAATAAACAGATACTTTTGGGACACAGTTCTTCAGATGTACTTCAGAGGTCTCTCTGAGGAGGTGATGAAGAGTACTGAGAAATACTTGTGTCTCTCCACCACCCGTAGGGATTCTCAATGCTTAAATGAGAGGGGGTCACTCTGTAAGCAGTTATCTGAAATGAAATGAGATGGATGTTAAAGCTTCTGTCCGAACTAGCTATACATGCTGCCTCCCACTGACATCTTGCGAAAAACCTTGAATCAGTCTAATTTGGTGAAAACACAGCTTTTAATCTCCCTGAACCTTGATTTTCCTCAGTAGCTGCTTTTTAATGACAGATATCAACATCCTGCATATCCTTCAGATCTGAGACATGACCATAATCATCAGTTGGGGTCTTTCAGGTCCTCACATCACAGTATTTAGGTTCTGCTACAGAACATCTCTTTTTCATATCCACAGAGACTATGCTGCACATCCCTACAACTACTATCATAGAGCACAGAACATGACATTTGACTTACTCCTCTTGCTCTTCACCTATCATGGCATAAAGATGGGAAATCCCAGCTTGAAATAATTGGGAGATGCTGAAACATGGAGAAGAGGTGTTGAGGAGGCCAAAATAGCCTGGGAATAGTCAGGGGTTGTTAGCTGAGGTACAACACTGACCACTTGCATTAGACCATGTCTGGATCTGAGATGAACATCTCTGTAGTGTTTTCCCATTATTGCTGCTTCTTTATAGTACTCTTACATGGCACTAGACATGTGACAATTTAATCACAGAGAACACCCATGAAGTGTGTTGAGCATTGATTCATCTACAACTATTCTTCGTGGAGTACCTCTGTACCTTCTGTTGTTCACGAAGCAAAATGATTGATGGTACTTTTGTCTGCCTCACATCTCTAAATGCACATTGTTTCACTGCAGTATTGCTTCTTTTTTACTTTGTGGACACCCTATATATGTTAAAAAAAAAAAAAAAAAAGTTGAATACAAAGGTAAAAAACCAAACCAAACGTCTTTAAAAAGTGCTTATAACCTTTCAATCAACACCACATCAGGTTTTGAAGTTGGGAAATTTCATATCAAAATAGGAGGTTGCAATGCAGACCCATGGTTAGGCCGGAAAAAAACATTACCACCCAATTACTTGACCACAGCACTGTGCTGGATTTTAAACCTCACCTGGTTTCCTGCATAGCTTTTGGGTGATAAAGACAGATCAGCATAGAGGATCTCCACCTTCAGTTGGCATCAGAGGCGGGTAGAAACCCATTCAAGCAACCAGATTTTTGTTGCACAAAGTGTAACTCCCGCATCTTGAAGTATTTGACCCCAAAAGATATCCAAATAGATATATTTGGATGAATATATAACAGCACAAACCAGTTAAAAGGAGGGAAAGCCAGGCCCTGGAGATACAGACCTGCAGATGAATTCTTGGTTCACGATGCCTCCTTGTCTCACAGGTCCCTCCATGCCTTGTTCCATTTTCTTGTATAGAAAAGTCACTGTGTTTCCCCCTCACTCCCTCCTTCAGCTCTGCTGGCTACGTGAAATTGCTTTTAGAGCTTGCTGTAGGGTGAAAGTGCTTTGCACCTCTGTAAAACAGGCGTGTGGCAAAGTACAGAGAGCTTAAAGGAACAAAGAATGAGAACAAACCAACCCATTTTCATATTTGTTGCTGAATGTCTTCCAGCCTCCAGCCTTGTTATTCTTCCTCTAGAATTAGAAAAACCTGTTAGCAGAAAGTGTGCTTGCTCTTTGACAGTTAACAGCATATTATTTAGATCTATATGGCAATTCTCTTCTCCCCTTAATAATAGCACTTTGCATTTATATAGTAGTTATATATATATTTATATATAAATTTCTTCAGTAGATAGCTAAAACGGGTTTTGCAGGAAGCTCTGGAAGTAAATGTTGTGTTCCACAGTATTGATATTCAGTGGTCAAGCAGACATCTGATCTCAGACCTACAGATAACAGGTCTGCAAGGAACCCATCTGTCAAGAGAAATAGAAGGAGCACTTAAATGTCCCTTCATCCGTAACACAGCTAGAGGTCATAAAATCTACTTCTCAAATCACAGATCCACAGAATTAAAAAAAAAAATGATCAAAAACCAAACCCTAAACACTCATATTTCAGTAAGCATAGAAGGACTAAAAAGGGGTTTCTGTAGGACTATTTGCAAAACTGGTAATACAATATTTGGAAGGGTGAGAAAAAGGGAAAGGATAAACTCAGGGAGGAAGCAAGAGTGGAAAAAACCTTTAAGATCATCAAGTCCAACCATTAACCCAGCACTGCTATCTCCAAATACATCTCAGGACAGAAACAGGCAGACAGTGTTGAGCACACAACTCCCTGGGAATCCACCTTTGGCCCTCAGGAGTGAAGAAACTACCCTTTCATTGCTTCTCTCACATTTGGGAAATAGGATGCTCTTTGCAATAGTCAGGACATTACCAAAGAAGACACTGACATCCCTTTATTGATTTGTCACCTTCACAGAAAAGTGACCCAGAGTGCTCATATATGGGTTATTTGAGATCCTCCGTTCCAGTGTGAACCTCGGAAAAATTGAGGTGTGGCAGGTTGTGCAGTTTGTGAGCAATACAGAACTAGAAGCCAGAGGTGTCCTGAGGCTTTTATTTTCCTGATACACCAAGTTGGGTACCGTGGAAAGTGTGACTTCAGGATCTAGCACCTACAATGGGACTTGTGGAAGGTGAAAGTGTCTGCTTGTCAAGGGGGAGAAACAAAAATCAGTATGGAAAGCCCATATACTCCTTCAATCCATCTCATGCCTTACTCAGAGGTCGGTAAGCCCAGGCCTCTGAATGGTAATTATTTTTCCCCTTGAAAAACTAATTCCAAAGAGATTTGAGTTGGTTGTGACCAAAATATAACTATGCTGAATTGTTCAAGAAGTGAATGTAAACCACATATTTTAAGCATGCATAGAAATTGCACAGCCACACACAGGGAGTCAAATAGCAGTGATATGTGAGCAGGGTTGAGTTTAAAGTCACCTTTATGGGCAACAAGGCACAGAGAGACTCTTCTCTTCTCCATGAGGTCCAGTTGAGCCAGGGTGACTGATCCAGGCTCCCCATATGCCCTCTCCCCACCCCCCCCCCTTATAAAGACCTGCACCCCACAGCGTCTAGGACCTACTCACAGCAGTGAAACTTGTGAACTCGAGAGCTCTGTATGCAACAAGGGATGTTTTTAAGGGAAAGTGTCAAGCTATGTGTATATACTTTCATTCTTGCAAGAGTACCCTGGTGTTTTCTTCCTTGTAGAAAACCAAGGGAAACATTTTTTTAGTTAAAGATGTTCCTGCTGACTGCAGGGGGGCTGGACTAGATGACCTTTAAAGGTCCCTGCCAACCCGAAGCATTCTATGACTATGATTTTCAGTCTATTCAAAAGAAAATCCAGTTTTCTTGGTATTCAGGAAGAGCTGACATGTCTGGGGCCAGATTCTGCAATGTGCTGAGCATTTCTTAGCATCTCTGAGCATCTCGCAGCAAGACGCCCATGGCCAGCTTTGTCTTCTCCTGCTGGGATACAATACCAAGTGTGTTATAGAAAAGTCACTGGGTGATTAGTGTTCCTTGGAAAAGCTGCACCCTTCCTGGGAGTGTTTTCTTGCACAAGTGTTTTGCTGCCTCGAGGGTCTGTGATCCATGCAGGGGAGGGAGAGCGATGTGCTCTTTGTTTTGCTTCTGGGTTTGTTGGGAATTTTGCTTGTTCTGAAAATGGCAATCTTTGGCAAAGCACACCGGTGCTGGTCTGAAAGCTGCTGGGTTTCTTCCATTGGCTTACTTCCAACCGCAGCAGCCACCTTCACTCCTGCTCTTTTCATGTGCTTTTGGTTCCATCCTGAGCATTGTCCAAGGGAAGAGCTTTCAGGTCTGATCTAATCCTGCTTCACACCCAGGAGCTTCATCACATCTGGCAGGTGCTGGGAATCCAGCCAGGCCAGGAGGTACCGGGGTTGGACCAAGACTCTCCCAGAAGTGTAATTCTGCAGTCAAAAGAGCTGTGCAAAGCGCTGATGATCACGGTGTTCATGTGTTACCATTACCACTCCATCTTGTCCATTTGAGACTGTTTCCCCTTGATTACCTCCTTAAATCAATACTAATAGATTTTCTCAGAGTTAATTTTAATTTTTTTTTTTTTTCTTTCCTCTTTAACTCCTTTCCCACCACCCCGCCCCAACACTTTCATCTCTGGTGTCTGGAGTCCTTGCCAACTCCCCTGCTTTGCATCAAAGCACCATTTCATCATGGGACTGTAATTTATACAACTTCTTCTGCTCGCTTTGCTTAACTGTCTCATTTGTAATATTCCATCCTCTTTCCTTTTCAGTTCATTCAGTGTACCCAGGCTGGTTAAAATAAATATGTATTTTTAATTTTAAGCAGCCTAATTTAATTTTGTAAATGTGGGGTAAGTATTAAGGACCGCTTCTGAATCCAAGGCACATCAAGTCTCAGCCAGCAGAATAGCATGTGTAGCTCAGTTTTCTCACTTTTTTTTTTGAACATGCAAAGCTCTGAAATTCTCTGCCTGAGGTTCAGGTTTTCAGAGGACTTCCTGAACTCTCCAAGGGTGGTTAATAATTAAGGAGAAGTGGAGGCAGAGTAGAAGATGAGGAGCACTGACAGGCGTTCTTCTCACCATCAAGGAACAGCCTACTTCTAGAGGGGGTTTTAGTAGCACCACTTAGTAGAAGACTCGCTTCCCAGGTTTCTCGCATGGACTGTTTACCTCTGATATTGCTATCCTCACCAGTCCTCATGCCCTGTCTCCACCAATGCCTTTATCCCACCCACTTGAGAGAAGCCACCAAACAACTGTTTTTCGTGCTGTACTGCTACCTGTGAATCACCACCAAAACCCTTCTGGCTGTGGCTGTTTTCAGAGGCTCTTTCAGCTTACAACATGTTCTAAAGCTTTAGTAGCTTGGTATCATGACTTTTCTCAGAAGTCTCTCCCTGTCTTTCATTTCCCAGCTGAGACTTCAGAGTATTCAATGCATATGCCAGTGGGGGCCACAGGCTGCTTCACTCTAGGGGGAAATGTGGATCTCCAGGGGAGTGATAATTTATGGCCCTCTAAAAGCATTTTCAGGAAAGGGCAGAACTTCAGAAAGTTTATAGGTAGACATTGCTGGTGGAGACAAGATTTTCTGAGTCACATCTTAGATACTCCTCCGTGCCTGTCTA
Organism: Actenoides hombroni; assembly: GCA_024336885.1. Lineage (NCBI taxonomy): Eukaryota > Metazoa > Chordata > Aves > Coraciiformes > Alcedinidae > Actenoides > Actenoides hombroni. The sequence goes on from WUAM01000395.1 coordinate 25,683,598, forward strand.
TGGCTCCCACTGATCCACCAGCTGTTATCTTGTTGTGCCTGAGGACACCAGTCTGGTGCTCCATGGCCATTTCTGTATTCAAATAAATTAATGCATTTTCTTCTGTGCACTAATTGAAGACAAGGCTAAACATTCATCTCTTCTCTACACTCCTGCTCTTCCCACTTCTCCTATGCTTAAACTCTTCTGGCTGATCTCTTGGTGACTGACACCTCACTCCATTGCCTAAAGGCCCTCCAGATCTTCAAATCATATTGGTCCCAGGCCACAAACCATCCAAACGTTGCTGTCTGGAAGGCCTTTGGTGGTGAGGTGCATTCCTACCCCATCCCCAAAACTCCCTTTGTATATGATGGTAACGGCAAACAGAGGGGCTGAGGGCCAGAAAGACTCACTTGGTTGATGAAGCACAGACTGCCCTTTGCAGAAACCTGGGTGGAAAGGTCAGAATGAACTTATGAGGGAATCTAAGGGGACTGCAGCTTCCTCCACAAAACTTCCATTTCTCCATTGAACAACCCTGAATACTATTTAGCCCTTCCCTCATTTCTGTTCATTTGAGAAGAAAGGAAGATGCAAAAGCTGGAACACAGGCTCAGGTGTCAGGTATCCAGATGGTGATCATTTGATGACTATTCCTTCCTTGATCAGGACATACTCCTCTCTCCTCTCTCCCTGCTGCCACGAGTCCTTTGCCTCTCTAATAGGAAATCCCAGGGCCGAGTATCCAGACATAGCATGTTAAAAATACACACTTGAGATGTTTCCAGATGGTTTCTCAAGGTCTCCCCAAAGGTGCCACTTCACAGTGGCAGTGCACCCCGCAGTGTCTGAGAACACAAGGTCTGAAAAGGGGTGGGAGGTGTCAGGTTCACAGCAGGAGCTGGAAAGATGCTTGTGCAACTCGCCCGCATCCAGCACCTGACCCCTTCAGCAACTTCAAGGAGGGCTTTGCCTCAGCAGTCAGGAGGGTCCATTTCAAAAGACCTTTCCTGGACACTTGCATGAGTGTAAGCCAGGGATGAACACGTGGCTGCTGAACTGCAATAACTTCTCTGTTTACTCGGCTTTACACTAAACCTATGAAATTTCATGTCAGCACATGATCCAATAAGACAAGAAGAAATTTATTCCAGAAGATAAAAGGTTTCTATTTGCCAGAAAGTGCCAGAAGGCTCCAGGACACCCCTGTGACTTGTGTGTGCAGAAGAGATCCCGCTTGTCTTTCGCAATCCCCTGGACTCCCTCCCAAGCTGATTTATGGTGGCATTGTGGACTGTGAGCCACTACCAGGAGTAAGACAGGAGTAACCACTTTCAAGCCAGGTGGATGTGAAACTGAACTCAGGGAAACGCTGCAGTTCACAAAAGCAGTGACTGTCATTTTTATGATTGCATAAACCATGCTACATGTTTTTGGGACATCAGTTCCTGTCATGTTATCTCTATGTGTTTTATTTATGCATTTTGCTTTCTCATTTTATCTCATGTTATTTTCTTGTGATGAGCACATCCGTAACAGCTGTATAAGGCAGGCATGGATGTATCTGAGCTCTTTGACTCTCTCTTCTGAAAATTACTCCCAAACTGGGTAGTGGATTCGGGAGAAGTGTCAGTTGCAGAGATGGCCCCTCTCCCTGCTGCAATGGATCAGACTCAAAAGGCTATTTTGAAAGCAGTTTTTTGCCCTTGGGTTGCTTTATACATCTTAGGATCGCAGATGGCAGGACATTCACTTTTCTCCTACTGGTTCCATCACACCCATTTAGAGAGGCAGGTGATTCTTAGTAGATTACTCGCTTTTCTGTGTCATATTTGAATGCTTTGGGAGAGGGATTACACCCAGCTGTCTGACAGGATTCAGGAGTGTCTGAGGCTTGATAAGTTGCCTACAGCTGAACATCAGGATGGATAGGTCTGTAGTGTTCATTGTAGGGGTTACTGAGGGTTGTAGCTATGCAATCTCAGAATGTTATCCTCTCAAGTGATTACTCCCAGTGCTGATCTCAGGAGTGCTTCAATTCTATGTTGGAAGAGACCCCTAGCAGAAATAAGGCTTGGGGCTTTATTTCCCTGTGCTGCAATGGTCATGAGTTAGAATCAGAATTGTTTGGGTTGGAAAAGACCTTTAAGATCATCAAGTCCTACTATTAACCCAGCACTGCCAAGTCTGCCACTAAACCATGTCCCTCAGCACCACATCCACATGGCTTTTAAAACCCTCCAGGGATGATGACTCCACCACTGCCTTGGGCAGACTGGGCCAGGCCTGGATAACCCTTTCAGGGAATAAATTTTTCCCAAAGTCCAGTATAAACCTCCTCTGTTTCCTCTTGTCCTGTCACTTGTTCCTTGGGAGAAGAGACTGATCCCCACCTTGCTGCAGCCTCCTGTCAGGGAGTTGTCAAGACTGAGAAGGTCTCCCAGGGGAGGGCCTCCTTTACTCCAGTTCACGCATCTGCTCCTCAGAAGATTTGTGCTCTAGACCCTTCACCAGCTTCATTGCTTCTCTTTGGACATGCTTCAGTACCTGCTTTGGACCCACTCAGTTCATCCACAGAGCTCACCCACACGGCAGACAAGACCTGCAGTTGGGATCACTCCTGTTTGCCTTGTATCCTCTCTGTTCCAGGAACCTCTTGTTCACGGGAAATACTGAGCCTGACTTTTTTCATGGTTAGTTCAAATCTTCATAGTATAGGTAACAAATCTGTCTCTTCCATCTCCATGTAGCATCCCCACCAGATGGGGTTGTAACCCAGGCTCCAGCGGGGAGGAGGAGCCATGTTCTCCTCGTCATTGGGAAAAAAATATGCACAGGATCATAGTTACTGAAAGAGAACTTGTAATCACCCATGCACACTAAGGTATGCCTTGATAAGATTGCAACCAGCATGTGGGTGGCATTAAAAATCACAGAGAGGCCAAGAATGGTGATTCCATCTTAGATTAAGAGATCTTCTTCCATAAAGCAATGTTGTACCACTGTTAATGGGCTGGCAGACCCCAGGGGAGGTGATGATTTGATGGACAGCTAGACCTCCTCATTCACTGCCTCAGGAAGTGTTAACAGCCACCATGTCCTGTTTCTATCCCAAAAACACTGGGAGTGAGATGGGCACATCCTTCTTAGGCCAGTGCTAAGGGACAGGGGCAAAGCACTGGTGCTTCAGGTTCTGGGTCACCCGTGTCAGTGAAAGCTAGAAATGAGGGTGCTTTGGGGAGGATCCCTAGCAAGACAAGAAGAATAATCAGAGTCATGGGCCACCCAAAGAGTTGGAGAGAACACAAGTGGGCAATGAGTCAGGCTACGTCCCAGGCTTCACACTAACATTTCTAGCCCCATTCCTTTTCTCTTTCTCCCCCAGTAGATACACAAGATATTCTTGGTGCAGAGACACAGCATTTTGACTTGAAATGACCTTGACCATCACTTATTGCCTGTTTCAGGAGAAGAGGCAAAGTACAACAAGGCATGACAGCATGCTGGCCAGCTTTCTCTGCAGATTCACCACAGCCCAAGAGCTAGAGCTGGAATGACCACCAGCATATCCATCCAGAGACATGAAGGCAAAAGCCTCACCCAGACCTAATACACACATGACAAATTCTTGGCCATGCTGAAACACCTACAAGATCAACTAAAGAAGCAAGAGGACCATTGTCATTGAGAAACTTTGATGACACTGGCTTGGTAGTAGCCAAGTTTGAAGGATATTCCATGGCTCCCAACCGTGTCAGTACTCCTCTATGAACAGAGTGACCACTGGGTCTCCTGCAGGTATCTAAGAGATGCTCCTAAAGGGTTATATGCCCCCAGATATGTGGGCCATGGCACTGGGACACACACAAGGATCACATCTTGATAGGAGCCTATAATATCCCACAAAACCTTTTTCATCAGTTCAGGCTGTTTCTGAGTTACAGTGGTCAGTGTGGTGGTTGGGGACAAGGGATGGAGTGTCTAGACTGACATGAAACAGCATTCAGATTTAAAAAGAAAAAAACCACAAAAAAAGACCTTTTTTTTTTTCTTTTTTTGAGTATTTTCTGTGGGGCAGTGTGACCTTAGTGCTCTATTTTACAAACTGTAATAATGGACACATTTTATTGAGTGTATGGGCAACCAGCCATCAGTCTGGTCTGGAGGTCTGAAGTCAAAGGGCGGAGAGGGCAAGTATCCCTTATTTTGTTTACTTCCAGAGATACATCTTAGAGCTGCAGGGACACTATTTATTTCACTGTGCTCAGGGGGAGCTGAACTAGAACTTGGCTTTCTTAATGTCTTTCTCTAAATAAGCTTTCTAAAGCCCTAGCCCAGAAAAGGCTGTGATGTGCATGTGTTTTGACTAGACTCTTACTAATTCCATACAGCCCTAAGAAGAGAAACCTATTTAAAAATATTCGTTAAGAGAGCTGTGACTAATCTGAGCTGACCTAATTAACCCAAAATGTCCTGTGTGGAAATTGTTCTGGATGCTGAATAAAAGGCCCAGGCTGAATGCACATACATTTTCTGTCTGCGCTTTTTCATTCCCAAGGAAGCAGTCAGTTCTTCAAGTGTTATTTCTGGATTGGTATTCAGCGCTTACACCTTGCCAGTGGCTTCTTCCTGCAAGGAAGCTAAATGCTTTCACCTCACTGTGGCAAAAAAAACCAACCCCAAAACGAAACAGTTGTGTGCTTGACAGCAACAAATTCTTTTTACACTTGGTAATATAAGCAGGTTTCATCTACGTGTGATGTCTTCACAGGAAACCATTGCCCACAGCTCCACTATAATTGGGGGGAGATACAGTCAATATAGTCAGTGGAGCATTGTAGAGCCGGGTACAATTCCTCTTGTTGTTAAGAATAGATGTCTCAAAATAAAGTGGGTCAGTTAGACCCTGGAGTATCTGGTTTTTTTTTGTTGTGGCTTTTTTTTTTTTCTCCCACTGACTATACAGGGAACCTCTAAGCAAGAGCTGTGGTATAGATGGTTAAATGATAGGCTTCACAAGATGTGTGAGATGAATCTTGCCCTACATACCAGGACTCAGCTACTCTTGACCTCTCAAGCTGATGCTCACACCAGAGAGGGGCATAGGACTGCTGGGTAAGGAGGAGTCTTGTCCATGAGGAAAGAGGTTTGCCTCTCGCCAAAGAGATGATAGCAGAAGACCAGGGAGGTGAGGAGCAGGATGCTATTTAACATGCTGCACAGTATGTTTTATGTACTGGGAAGGGGAACTGGTGGAGTCAATCGAGATGTGCTAAAATAACCTGAGAAATTGACTTTCACAAAGTTATATGTGATGGAAGCACAGATAAATGCCCCGGGGAAGATGTGAGAGACCTTGGTGCACTGTTTTAGCAGCAGGGTCAAAAAGGTGAGATTATACACTTATTATTCAGGCAAATCTGGAGAACCAAGGCACATCTTGGATGGGCAGATCAGAGAGAGATATAGTCTGAAGCTGATATACATTCAGAGTCTATATGACAGCCAAGAAACTGGTGTTTGCTGCAGGCATTAAGGAAGGAAACAATAGAAGATACCATGTTTGGAGCTTTCAGCTGAAGCGTACATGAGAGGGAGGAAGTCCTGGGATAAAAATTAAAAAATTAGCTTAATTTGAGTAGGCAATGGGACAATTATGGGTCAATGTCAGAGAAAGGTTGAGATATCCGTTTGGAATGTAGCTGACAAAGAGGAACATTTTTATGGTGCCCTTACATAAAGATTGTGGTTGAATGTATGTCTGTAGATGAATTTTTCTGGAGAAACATGGAAAGAAAAGGTCTGGAGACCCTCAAAAATAAAATAAAATTCAAGATCAGAGTCTAGAAACTGGGGAGAAACAAAATCTTAAAAACAGAAGAGATCGTAAGCCCATAATAGGAAATAGTGGAGGAAGGAGACAGATGAGATAAAGAACAACAAATAGACAGTCCCAGATCTATCAATTTCTTAAAGATACAGGAAACACCAAGTTTAGACTATGAACATGAACTTGGAACAGAGTTTCTTTTTTAAGGAGAAACTATTGACTGGATTAAATTGACACAACTGGATTGGGGCTCTCTAGCAGAAAATGCATGCTGAAATGACTTTATTTGAGACATAATATCCCTGTTATGGGACTCACTCACTAGAGGCATTCATGGTGCTGAAGTGTCCTCTCTGATGTAGGACAACGTGATTAATGATGTTTGTTTGAGTAGGAAATGGCCTATATTGTTTCAGCTCTGTGTTCCTTGTTGTCCAGGGACTTCATCCTTTCAAAAAGTCTAAACAGATCCAGGCACAAGTAGC
>WUAM01000395.1:25692099-25712371 GCA_024336885.1 Actenoides hombroni
TGTTTCAGCTCTGTGTTCCTTGTTGTCCAGGGACTTCATCCTTTCAAAAAGTCTAAACAGATCCAGGCACAAGTAGCTGAATAATATAACTTCAACTCATAACAGCACTGTCAGGAAGCCTGTAAATGCCTCTTTCTGGTATCCGTGTTTGCAAAAACATCACATCATCCAGTTTTTGCCAGGTGCCATGAAGTGAGGCTGCTGTAAAAAATAAGTTTATCAAAGGCAGGACAAACTGGCAAGGTTTTTATGCAATGAGATTATCTTCTCACTTTCACCCATCACCATTTATTGATTATATTCTATTGTCTATTCTATTTCTACTCACCCTGGTTGGTGTGGGTAAAGGTTGGCTGTTCACTAAGGGCAGTTACCAACTGGTGAGGACACAAAGAACAAAATCTCACACTGCAAGCTCTTTGGGGCAGGAACTGTTTATTCTGTGTATCTTGTACAGTATGTCAAATAGTGAGGCCCTGACCTGGTTAAGACTGTCACGAATAATAAATAAATCAGTATTAATCATTGTGAGCAGCAGCCACCTTGGGATGAGAAAATGATTCATTACTCCAATCTGCTGAATTATTCACTCTTCTGGTGCAAAAATGGCATGAAATATGAGCTTTGAGGAAGTGGAGGTTTTTAGCATGATAAGGATTTTATTCTGGTATTAGTGGTAAACTACAGCTGGTGTAAAAAAAAAAAAAATCTATCTGAAATTTGTGATGAAAAATGTGGGAGTATTTTAATCGAATAATGTATTTTATTAAAAATATCCCTTCTTGTGTCTACACTTTTTTTACATTCTAGCACAGAAATAGGCTGTTTAAGTCTTTTCCATTCAAAATTATATTCACCACCATGCAATACAAAAAGAATTAAAAAAGAAGAAAAAGTTGAAATTTCAAATTTTATTAAGATTTTTTTCATTCTATTTTTAAAAGGGAAGCAAATCTTTATTGAAAAGAAGAATTTACTTGTAAAATCAGGAATTTCCCAATTGCCTGTAGTATGAGCTCATAACAGTAAGGGTTATTTTAAAGCTATTGAGAAATTATGTGAATAGGAAAATTCAGAAGAAATTCAGTAAGGTGAGTATCAGGGAGCACAGGGATGGAAGCAAATACCTTCTGCACCAGCCTCCCAAGGAAAATTCTGCAAAAGCTTCCCTTTTGCCCAGAAAATTATGTTGTGCTCCATGTTACGACCTGGTTACCTTCCCCTAAAAACACAGAAACATCTTTTGAAGTATTTCTTTACGAAGATCCATTTCAACTCGTATTTCCCGTTCAGTTTGCCACTGTAGATCTTCTGGAGCATCATGGCTCATGGTAGCACCTCCACTTCTTGGACATTTCTTTGCCCTGTTACCGTTATCCCTCTGCGTAATGTCAAGAGATGAGCTGAGTGTCCTGTGAGGCAAAAAACAGAAGGGGGTTTCACCTAGAGTTACATAATTTAATGAAAATAATAAAAAAAAAGATCTTGTTCAGAGAGATCAAAACAAAGAATATGAATGAATACCTTCTTCCTGGCAGTCCCCTTTTCAATAGCTGGAGCATTGACTGAGATAAGAGCTACCAGTGCTCTCAGTGCTGCTTATCTCCTACAGATAAGTTACTTGTGCTCTGGTAGAAGACAGAATTATTTTGAGAGAATTATTGCATTTCCGTCATCTAATTCTTGGAGAATAAACCAACAATAATAATTCTGGCCATTTTGATAACTGTTTCTAACTCTCATATTCTCATTCTCGAGGGCACTTTAGACTAAACAATATTGGTTTTACTGCCTGTGTAGGAAATAAAACCACAGTACACAAAGAGCAATGTAAATTAAATAAACCGAACCAATAAAGTGCTTTAAAACCTTTACCTTATTGGAAGTATTTAAGGATGTGAATGAATTAGGATATTGGTTTTCCTGTCCACCCCAGTCTTTCCAAACACTGCCAGCAGGGGATACACCTTCAAGAATGTAAATGAATGCCAAGCTAATGAGATCCCATTAATATTATTAAATTACCCAGAAAACACTATTCATCACTGTAAAGTCATTTAGGAGAGAAGAAACTCAACCAAATTACTGTAGGGTCCTTGGCAGTTACTCAGTAACCATGATGAATAAAGCTAGTAACTGACAGCTTGTTGACACTGGTACTGCTCTCAGAAGCTCCTCAGCACCCCATCCTCAAATTGGACTCCAGGAAGATTGTTGTGTCTCAAGCAAAAGTTGCATGGGGAAAGAAGATCCATTTCCAAGATGATGGAGAGAAATGGGCATCCTTTTGTCTTTTCTGTTCTGCCAAGTAGTCCTCAGTTTTGCCCAGGAGGTCTAGCCCTATCCACCCTCTTGCTTCAGGCTGCTGGAGGCTGTGGTGTACAGAATGAAGAGCACAGCTGTCCAGCTTCAACCATCCGCTGAAGCCCAGATGATGAATTAGCACAGATGCAGCAGACTGATTAGCATAACTCATAAAATTCAGTGAACTCACAGAACAGGGCAGGGAGGAGAACCCACAAGGGAGAAAGAAACCTTAAATTAAAATCAGGCTATGTAAGCATGAAGAAAAGTTCACCTTCCAGCCTGGGTGAACACCCCAGCATCAATCAACCTGCTATACCAGCAGAAAGTATGACATGAGAGAGGGTTTTTTATATTCTTGTGTTCTATAGAGTTGGCTTTCAAGGGATTGAGCTCTGCAGTCGCCTCCCATTGAACTGTCAAAGCAGTATGTGATGATGCCAGGGACTGGTGGTCACCCAACCTTGGTAGTAGAACACTCCATTCAAAGAACTCTGTGCCTCTCCATCCAGGTAAGGACCAGAAGGATTTGTTGTTGAGATACTGACTTAAATGGTGGGGAATCTTCTTGACAACCTGTTGCTGCTGCTTTGGGGAGCCTTAACAGATCAACGTAACTTTCTAGGCTATTGGATGGACAGATCCCTCTTTTCCATTTTTTCTAATTGTTTCAAGATTTCTCCAGTATGAGGTTCAGTTATGAGCCTCTCCCTACACAAAAGACACTGAGGTGCTGGAGCATGTCCAAAGAAAGACAATGAACCTGTTGGGGTTGTTTAGCCTGGAGAAAAGGAGGCTCAGGAGAGACCTTATTGTTCTCTACAACTACCTAAAAAGAGGCTTAGGTTGGATATTAGGAAAAATTTATTCCCCAAAAGGCTTGTCAAGCCCTGGCCCAGGCTGCTCAGGGAAGTGATGGAGTCCCCATCCCTAGAGGGATTTAAAAGATGTGTAGATGTGGTGCTGAGGGACATGGTTTAGTGGTGACCTGGCAGTGCTGGGTTAACGGCTGGACTTGATGAATTTAAAGGTCTTTTCCAACCTAAATGGTTCTCTGATTCTGTGACTCTAGGAACTCTTTTTTTGCTATAGAAATAGAACTATATGAAGATGCTGACAGGAGCTTACAGCTCGTGTGGTGACTGTCCATCCATATCCTAAATTGGCAGATACTTCACTGAATTCAGGAATGAATGGCTAAAATTTGGTCTGAAGTGATCTACAGGGCACAAAGCTAGAAGAAATTTGCCAGAACTTGCTGCGGTAATGTAAAGCCGAAGTCTACAAGCAAGAGTAAGGATACCCTCTAAGCATGGCATGAGTCCAGATCTGTTTTTCACACAGTGGCAACCTTTTGCCACTCTTCCTCATCTGACTTGCCATCAATGGCACTATGGTGGCCGGCAGTTACTGGAGCAGTTACAATAGTCACTGTTGTGCTCACTCACAATTATTATTCTCCCCGATGAATCTTTGTTGTAACACTGAAACCTGCGGGTGACAAATACAGGTGCTCATGCTCAGCACTGGTGTTTATTAGACACAGTTTGATATCTGGGCATAATTTGATTTTTTTTTTGGCAAGGGTTTAAAAACCAGCCGGCTGGCAATGCCTGTCTGTGCTGGTTTTGGCTGGGCTAGAGTTAATTTTTTTCATAGTAGCTGGTATTGGGCTGTGTTTTTGATTTGTGATTAAAACAGTGTTGAAGATAACACAGGGATGTTTTAGCTACTGCTGAGCTGTGCTTACGCAGAGACAAGGCCTTTTCTGCTTCTCACCTCACCCCACCAATGAGTAGGTTGTGGGCGCACAAGAAGTTGAGAGGGGACACAATTGGGACAGCTGACCCTAACTGACCAAAGAGATATTCCAGACCATGTGGTGTCATGCTCAGCATATAAAGCTGGGGGAAGAAGAAGGAAGAGGGTTCAGAGTGATGGTGTTTGTTTCCCCAAGTAACCGTTAAACATGATGGAGCCCTGCTGTCCTGGAGATGGCTGAACACCTGCCTGCTCATGGGAAGTGGTGAATAAACTCTTTAGTTTTCTTCACTCGCGTATAAGGCTTTTGCTTTACCTATTAAAATGACTTTATTGCAACCCATGAATTTTATCACTTTCACTCTCCTGATTCTCTCCCTTATCCCACTGCGGGCAGGGTGGGGAGTGAGCAAGTGACCGTGTGGTGTTGCGTTTCTGGCTGAGGTTGAGCCACAACACCATCCAAGCCCTCTTCATATCCAGCTTGCTAAGTAATCCTTACAGACCAGTGATTTTACCCTGAAACACATCTGGTGACGTATAGAAATGGCCTGCATGATTCATAACAAAACATTTGGTCTCTTTATCTACTTAAAAGTGTCCCACAAAGAGCTCAGTTTTTTGAAGAGTGACATATTTGCCATACGCTGCCTGCCAATAACTCTTGGTTTGTAGACAGTTCATGAGCAGTTGGCTGTGAGCATTGAATATTTTGGCCTATGCCTGCTTTGGAACAACTGTGCTGCTTTCATCTGTTCTTGGAAATGAACCCGTTCAAGGCCTGGCTAGTATTTAAGTAGGAGACTGCTTAGGAATTCCGGATGCTTTACTAACTAGCCAAGGAAATTGAGGCAAACAGCAGAAAACAAATCAGGAAGCTATCACCTAAACCATTTTGATGAATGGGAACAGAATAAATCAAAATCCTCTTGCTCTTAATTAATGCTCCAACCCCCAGAATCATTCTGCTCCAAGCCATAGCATTATATATTGTTACAGGGTAGTGTTCAGGGTGGAGATTAGCTAGTTAAGGGAAGAAAGAAGGTTAAAATGCTTATTTTGGCCTTATTTAATAATATCATATAACAATGATGCTATATTTTGGGGAGTTTATATAACTTTCTTTGAGATAGTTTTAACAGAAACCAGCTTCTGCACAGATACTATATGATAGTCCTTAATATTTGTGCTTCTATCAAAAGTACCAATATAGGACTCTCTTCGCCTAGTCATCTGCACATATTACCTTTGAGTGACCATCTGGGACATCTTCAAAGTGAAGTTTCTAAGCAATGTTGAGGACTCAGACGGAAAATAAATCAGGCATTGGGTTCAACTTCTGCAATAAACAGCAAGCTGAGGACATCTTACTTACATTTGAGTGAATATCAATTTTTTAAGAAGTTTCTAAGCAAAATGACAGGTGTGGAAGCATAAGCATTAAAGATGTCCAGGTCAAGACAAACTGCCTGAGACAAAATGAGAATAAAATTCAATGGGACATAGAAAAAGGATGTTTTTCCCCCTTCACTTGTCAATTAGTACTCAGTTTTTATCTTGAAGGCTTCTGTACTTGTTTGGAGGTGTCTTATGCAAATGCGTCTTGATTCTGATGTAACCAGGATGTTCTCATTATCTCTGTAATGACTGAATATAGCTAATTAGGGAAAGATTCATAGATTCATACAAGCCTTAGAAGAAAAGATAAGAGAATGGGGGTTATTAGGTTACTTTTTTGAAAAAGTGTACTCATTTCTTCTGTATCAAGACCAACGGCATATGTTTACTGAAAGCATCCTGTCCAAGAAAGCAAATACACTCGCTCTGAAAGCATCATGAGATGAGATTCTACCTCCTCCCTAGGCTCTTTGTTTCAGTGATTAATCACCATTAATAATGTGTGCCTTTCCTCTAATTTGGATTTCTCTGTCTTCAGCTTTCTACTTTGGGTATTCATTTTGCCTTTCTCAGCTAAATCAAGGAAACCTGAGCACCCACAATTTCCTCTGATGCAGGTACATCTCTGCCACAACCCAGGCACTGCATTTTTTTCTGATAAACAGCATGACCTCTTTATGTCTCATTTAATAAGGAATCTTTCTCTACATCTTAACTTCTAGTGCAGTATTTTCCAGAACCTTCAACGACCTTTTGAAGAGGATGGGCAACAAAGTGACGCAAATTCAGCAGTACCAGCTTGACCAGTTCTATCTGTAAATAAAACATTGCTTTTCTCTCCTACTTACTTCTCCCTTGGTCACCCAGCCAAAGGCTGCTCTTGCTGCAGCATTGTGTTGGGAGGTCATGGCTGAATGCCACTCAGCTCCCAAAACCCTGCTTGCAGCCCCTGTGAACTAGAAAACCATGTTCTGTTCTGTAATCACAGCCCATGCTTCTTGTTCTTGGCATTCGGTTGGATGCAGCTGCATTTTACTGGAATGGGCATTGCTGACTGACAGGTCCAGGCTGCCCTATTGCTGACTGACAGGTCCAGGCTGCCCTATAGGACTGCCCCATCCCCCATAACTGTTCCTCAACTAACTGTTATCTGCAAATTCAATCATAATTAATTTTAGATTTATTTACAGACTAACGATGAAAATAGAGGATCAGTGCAGGCCTAAGACTGACCCTTGAAGAATCTTGTTAGAGTCTGATCTATCAAACAATGATTTCCCACTGTCTGTCAGTCAGTTCTTTTACAATCCATTTAACATGGTAATGATACTGTTTGGGTCTGGTTTTTAATGTCAATGTCATCCATCACTTGAGCCTACATCTACAGAGATATTAAAAACCTTTTGGAACATGGTCCAGGGCAACCTGCTCTAGCTGACCCTCCGTGGCTGGTTGGACTAGATTATCTCAAGAGATCCTTTCCAACTTCAATCAATCTGATTCTGGAATCACTAATTCCTCAAAGATGTCTGTATTTCTTCCCAAATCACTTCTGAAAAACACTCTAAAAGAATGAAATCAGACTGGGTTTTTTGCAGTGCTTCTATCCCACAAAACTGTGTTGGCTGACACTAGTTATATGCCCGATCTCCTGTTCTTAACCAACTAACAGCTATATTTCAATGTTGTGTTGGGATCTCTAACTATAGAACAGATATGTTTATTCAGGGGTAACAGGTAAACAGGGAACAGGGAACAGGGAAAATACCTATAAATGAATGGGCGAAGCTGACTTGGTGATTTGCTTTGTTATGTGTAAATGATTGCTAAAACTTCAGTCCAGATTTTAGTGGGTTTTAAGGAAAACACAATTAAAAACAGATTAACAGATTATTAGTCTTTGTCATTCTTGGCTTCACTCTTATTCTGGTATATTTAAAAACCTTCCTTCTACAATCCTTAATTCCTGACAGTCTGGGATTTCCCCACCTTCCTTACTCTTTCTGAAAACTTTAATTGTCCTTTTCCGTTTGCCCTCTGTGATCTGGGGTTTATAAGTAAATAAATAAAGACCAAGTAAAGTAAATAAAGAGTCCATAAAAAGGCTAAGTGCAAGGTCCTGCACCTGGGTCAGAGCAATCCCTAGTATCGACACAGGCTGGAGGATGAAGGGATCGAGAGCAGCCCTGTGGAGAAGGACTTGGGGCTACTGGTGGATAAAAAGCTGGACATGAGTGGACAGTGTGCTCACAGTCCAGAAAGCTGGTTGTGTCGTGGGCTGCATCAAACGCAGTGTGGTGAGCAGGTCATAGGAAGTCATTCATGAGACCCCAACTGCAGTGCTGTCCCCAGCTCCAGAGTCCCCAGCACAAGAAGGAGAGGACCTATTGGCGTGAGTCCAGAGGAGGACCATGAAAATGATCAGAGGATGGAACCCCTCTGCTGTGAGGACAGGCTGAAAATGTCAGGGTTGTTCATCCTGGAGAAGAGAAAGCTCCAGGAAGAACTTACTTCAGTTTTTCAATAGTTGAAGGGGGCTTCTAATAGAGATGGCAAGAGACCTTTTACCAAATCCTCTAGTGACAGGATAGGAGTAATGGTTTCAAACATAAAAAGGGTAGGTTTAGATTGGACATAAGGAAGAAAGTTTGTTACAATGAGAGTGATGAGACACTGGACCAGGATGCCCTGAGAAGTTGGGAATACCTCAACTTCAAAGGGAAGTGTTCAAAGTCAGATTAGGTGGGGCTTTGAGCAAACTGATCTATTGAAAGATGTCCCTGCCCATGTCATGGGGGTTGGACTAGATGATCTCTGAAGGTTCCTTTCAATCCAAACTACTCTGTGGGTCTATGAAAAATACATAAATGCATATTTTTTCCCTTTGCATGAAAGAAATACTTGTATACATGAAAGGCAGCAATTAGACATAATAAATGCACCCAGACATGAAGATAACATGCCTATATATAGATATTTCTACTTGATGTTTTCACTTTGTCAGAAAATTATAATGGCTTTTTAGTCAAAGTTATCCTCTGCCTTGATTGCGGATGCTTGGCTTTTGGCCATCTAATAAATTATTCCTAAAAGACTCTCAATTTTCATTCACAATTTCCTGTCTACACTTATGTCAATTTCTCTCAAAATTTTTCTCAGCTTTGAGAAATTAGCCCTTTTAGCGTACAAAGCACATATTTCATGTATGAGATTGTCCTTTCTATGCCCATAATAAAAGTAATTACCACAGGGAAAGTTATACCAAGAAGGGAGAAGAAAATTATAAGTCTACAGCATTGATTTCTTTCAATTTAGGATGGAATTCTCAAAGGTTCCCAAATCACATGGAGGAAATTGTCATAGTTCTGTTGCAGGGAGAGGTAGAGAACAGGTAAAATACCTATAAATGTATGGGCAAAGCTGACTTGGTGATTTGCTTTGTTATGTGTAATGATTGCTAAAACTTCAGTCCAGATTTTAGTGGGTTTTAAGGAAAACACAACTAGGATGTATTTGTCATGTTCAGAGTCTCAGAATCAGGAAACCTGCTTTTTCTGACGTTTAGGAAATGCTACAGCATGCAAGAAGTCATGAGGAGAGGAAAGGTGAAAACAGAGTGAAATTAAGCTCTGAACACTAAGTAACATTTTTACAGTGCCCAAGTCCCATCGCCTCTCGTTGTGCTCTGGCATTCCAAAAATCTTGCAAAAAAAAAGTCGAGCTCGTTGCCAATGTTTTCAGATATCAGCTGGGATTTTCAACATAAGAGTTACTTGCAGAGCTTGTTCTGCTTCTCTGTTTGCTGACAAAGAGCTCTGGACAAACTCTCTTGTTTGAACTGACAACATACTCAGCAGTGTATGCAAATGATTCATTATCATATTATTAATATTTTCCTCGAGATCATTTGCATGGAAACTACTCATGTGGAGTATGTGCAAACTACAGCGAAGATGAGTCTCTGAAGCCTTCTGTGACTCCCCTCATTCCCCAAAGGTTGATAGCAACAGAGCACATACCAATGACCACCAGAAAAACAAGCAATCCATTGGCTCTCACTGTCAGAGTTGATGGCCTTTTCTTTCCTGTGGCTCGAAATGATATCTTGGCAATATCAGGAGATCTGAGCTATAAACTGGAGCGGAATGAAGTAGTGGGAATGGGATTCTGTTTGGATTGAAGGCTTCTCCTGCCACCCGAGGTAGTGTTGTGATGGGATAATCCCCATCTGATAAACCAAGAAAACTCATGCCCTAGATGGAGAGAAGCCACCATGGCAACCAAGTCATATCTAGTCTGGATTTATACTTTGGTCAACTAAGTTACATGATTTGTTTAGACAGTCAAGCAGGTTTCCTCAAGATCTATTAGAGTTTGAATGATACCTCCATAGGGTGATTCATCCCACCATAAACTGGGAGGGGGATCAGATGTGAGGAAAGATGAAGATGAGTCACCTCTATAGGTGCTGATCTTGTTCTGTTGAGCGAGGAAGGAACCCATACCAGCTAGATTAGTGTGTGCCCACTTCATAGGTAGGTGTGATGAAGGAAGTCTAATCACAGGTTGTCTGCAGGTAGCTGACACCTCTGTTATTAAATTGGTCACAGCACACCCAGCTTCTGGGCATAACTGGTTGTGGACAACAAGAAAGATTCAGTCTGTCGTTGTTAGAGCCAACCACTGGTTGCTACCTTATAATGGGAAACGGCAGTTTTAACACCCACAAAAGTTCCCATGTCTCTTTTGTCCTAGTGATACATCTTTCTCTAGTGTTTTGTTGGGCTGTGGTTGGCTGTGGTTTTTAATAGTTGTGCTGTGCATCCTGATGAGGTACCAAATTATTCCCAACCCAAAAATTAACTTCTGCTCCCTCATGATTCCTGGGAACTCAGGCCCATTGCTCAGCATTATCTGAACACATCACACAGCTCCCCAACACAGGCTTTACTGTTATGAACCATCTTCCTCTTCCAAAAAATCAATGTGACCATTTTCCTCCTTGCTGACCACCTCCTTTCGTCCCTGTTGGAAAGACTTTTTTAACTCCCTTTAGTTCCCAACCCTTTTCAGACTTCAATCTATGCTCTGGTCACCTTCTGTTGTGTTTATTGCAATAACTTGCATTGCCAACTACTCAGTTTTCCTATAATTTTTCCAATCTTTGTGTCTGCTGGGGTTTTTAATTCTCCAGCCAAAACCTAATCTCTGGTTTCCTCCTTTCAGAATCATAGACTCACAGAATGTTTGAGGTGGGAAGGATCCTCTGGAGAACATCTGCTTCAAGCCACCTGCTCAAGCAGGGCCATCTAGAGCTGGTTGCCCACAAACATATGGAGATGGCTTTTGAATGTCTCCAAGGATGGAGACTCTACAACCTCCCTGGGTAACCTGTGCCAATGCTCAGTCACTCTCACAGTAAGAAAAGTGTTTCCTGATGTTCATAGGGAACTTCCTGTGTTCCAGTTCATGCCCATTGCCTCTGATTCTGTCACTGGACAGCACTGAAAAAAAACCTGTCTCCATCTTCTTTGCACCCTCTCTTCAGGTATTTATACACATTAGTATGATCTTCCCCTGAACCTTCTCTGCTCCAGTCTGAGAGGACTCAGCTGCCTCAGCTTTTTCATATAGGACAGATGGCCCCGTCCCTTCGTCATCTTTGCTGCCCTTTGCTGGACACTCTCCTGTACATCCCTGTTTCTCTTGTACTGGGGAGCCCAAAAGCAAACACAGGACTCTATGTGTGACCTCACCAGTGCTGGTAGAGGGGAAGGGTCACCTTCTTCAACCTGATGATAAAGATTTTTTTTTCTGGTGGAGCCAAGGATACCACTTGCCATTTTTGCTGCAAAGGCACATTGTTGCCTTATATTCAACTTGGGGTCCACCAGGACATCTAGCTCCTTTTCTGCCACGGTGTTTTTCAGCTGGGTGGACCCCATCATGTACTGGTGCATGGGGTTGTTCTTCCTGAGGTGCAGGGCTTTGTACTTCCCTTTCTTGAATATCATGAGGTTCCTGCCATCCCATTTCTTCAGTCTGTCAGTGTCTCTCTGGATGGCAGCATGACACTCTGACCATCAGCCATTCCTCCCACTTTTGTGTGTTCTTCAAACTTATCCTCTTTCCAGTCCTTCCCCTGCACCTCAGCCTACTTACACAGATATTTCTGGTTTGATTTCTTGCTCCAAAATATGAGCTTTTTCTCAGTGCTTCTTTCTTGTTCTGGCAGCCTCTGAAGCTCTGGGTGTCATAACTCACCACTGATGGGTTCTGCTCAGCTAGACTTAGAGAGCTGAGACTGCATACTTAAGCTTGTCAGTTGTTCCATTCTCATGACTTTTGAGTCCATTTGCCAATTTAAGTGAAATCTGACAGAAGGAAAATATTAAATTCTTACAAGCTTGGGTGAAAATAGATGGACTTCCAGGTAGAGAAGCATGGCATAATTAGTGATTCCACTGGGAGAATTATCCGGGTTATTGTAGACATCAGAGTATGGTTTCTTTCCTGTTCCTTTGTGGTGCCTATCAGAGCACAAATTACAGCTCAAGGTTTTTCCACAAACCAGGCATTCAGAAAATCTCTCTCTCATTCTGCATCACATCCAATAGGGTTGAATCCAAACTATAATTTTAGCATAATCATCTAAGACATTGTGAGATGCAGTTTCATAGGGACCTAGATTTCAACATTTCCTGTGTCCATGGAACCAGTGACTTTCTATTCTGTCAAGAGTTATTGTTGAGCTGGCCTCTAGACAAATGACAGATGTTCTTTATTGACCGCTCTCCCTTTCCAAAAGCCATTGGGAAGAGGCTTGACCCTCATGATCCCTCAGCTTTCTACTGAGTAAGACATATGTGGGATGGAATCCCTTGGGGATCAGTTCAGGGTCCCCTGTCCTGGCTGTTCTTCCCCGCAAGTGCAAATTTTTTACTTACGACCCTTTCATTTGAGGCGCTCCAAAGTGGCACAAGCTTTAACAGTGACCTTGGTCTGCACAGGAGCAAGTATCAGCAAGAGCCTTTCTGCACACACCAGCCCTTGACATTAACTCTAAACATGGAGCGTGATCACTGCTGGAAGCAGAGACTGTCCATGAAAATCTGCTGTTAACTTCAGACAGTGCAGGGAGTTAGAGGAGACTGAGCTGAAAAGTAAAATCACTGAACAGAGTTAGCTCTGTTCTAGCTCAGACTAGGACAGTCTTAATGCAGCATTTCAAGACTGCTAATTTATGAATTCCACTTCTGTCTTAGAGGGGAAGGATCGTAAGTCTTGCCCTGTGGATCCCACACCATGTAGTACTAGAGGCAAAGCATTGCCTTGTTCATAGTGGACCATTCAATTGTCCATTTTTCTGAAGTGTTTTATAGTTTTCTATTTAATTTCTTGCTTTCCCCCTCACCAGATAGATGAGCAACATTTACTTCCCTTGTTGTGTTTAATGCTTAAATTTCACCGGAATTAACTTAGATGCTATCACCCTTTATTGCTTCTTTCAGTTCTTCCCACCCTGGTAGTAGATCAATCTGAGCAGTATGTGGACCAGTCAGTTTTTAAAGCCACTGACTCTGTTTTTCTCTCTGGAAATCTGCTTAAGGGAAACCTGATATATGCCTCTTTTAAGCAGTTTGTGATCACGCAATATATTATAATGCTTTTGGAAGGGAAAAAAAAGATAAAATCAAAGAACTCATTCAATGTAGAGAAGGAAAGAAGAATTAACCATTCTGAGGGGAAAAAGGTACCTTAACTTAATGGGATCGCTTAATATTCAGGCCATATGTCTCAAAACCCAAGGAATATTTTGAAATAAGCATGAGTTCTAGATTAGTTGTAGGTTTTAGATGAACAAGATGTCACCTTCATTCAATGTTTTCAGTTCCTGTGGCTAGGGAAGAGTTTAACCCCCAAAGGCCATCATGAGACAAGAAGTCATTCAATTTTCTAAATAACCAGTATAACTTGGTAACTGGTCTATGCAGCTCATGAGTTGAGTTCAATGGTTTCTTCTACTCCTGGCTGACTATAGCTAATGAAGCTGCCTTTTGAGCCCTGAAAATGAAGCGCTGTATTTCTTTTGGTGCCAAAAGTGTATGGTGTCCCTTGAAGAATTCAAATCTTTTAATTTGCCTCTGGCCTTGTCAAAAAGCGAGTGGATTATTTATCAGGACTGAGGGTAGCATTTGTCTGCCCTCTGAACACAGTGCGAAGACATTGCCCAATGTGAACCTTCTCATCCTGGAGGACATGTCTGCAATAGGTCATTTAATACCTTAAAAATAGTTTCTCTCCATTGGTATAGAGTGGTCTGATCTCTTGCAGGCTAAGCATGACTTGTGAGCTATGGGGTCTCAGATCCATGTCCACTAGTAAGGATGTCCAGAAAGGTTTTTTTATAATATTGACAGTGTAACATTTACCATTTTGCATTTTTCCACCTTCTTCACAGAACAGCACCTTTTCTTGTTGTGGAGGACACTTCCCAAGGAAAACCCACGCCCTTCCCCTTAGCATTATGGAAAGGCTGGAACAATTAGATTTTTTCAATAGACATTTATGTTTCCTCACAGCTAAGGACCTCTGTTTAAGGTAAAGCTTCCCATGGTCTTATGTTTTGAGCTTTGTTGCTTGAGCCTTCTGCTAGTGACATTTCTGATCTGAATACATTAAGATCACTTGTCCCCAGATGCTTGCTGGCTTCTGGTTTACTTAGCGCGCCTGGATGGTTTTCTAGGGCTACATCCAGGGTAGTCTCTGACCTTGCTGGTCCTTTAGTTAGCTGCGGTGTACACAGCCCTCCAGAAAGATGTGGTTGGTTCCACAAGCCTTCCTGCAGAATGTGTCGGGTGCACTAAATTTCCCCGTGCTCACTCTTTTTAACAGGATACATACACAGAGATGCAACAGGGACACATTTCTCACACATGCCTGTGTAAGGCCAAGACTAGGTTCTCACATTCATGAAACCAGCACAGCTGACACTCAGGGAGGCAGGAAACTAATTTATTTTGCCTTTTCTTATCATTATTCCATCTCTTCT
Source organism: Actenoides hombroni (assembly GCA_024336885.1). NCBI lineage: Eukaryota > Metazoa > Chordata > Aves > Coraciiformes > Alcedinidae > Actenoides > Actenoides hombroni. Next base: position 25,706,615 of record WUAM01000395.1, read on the forward strand.
CTCCTCTTTATCCCTGAGACATTAATGTGCATTTCAGCCATGTCTTCCATTCTGGGAATCTGAAAGTACCATGCAACATGAGTGACTTCAGCCTCCTACCATGTCAACAAGAGTGCTAGGTGGCCAAGAAAGCCAACAGCATCCTAGCCTGTACCAGCACTAGTGTGGTCAGCAGGACTAGGGCAGGGATCATCCCCCTGGACTCCACACTGGTGAGGCCACACCTTGAATCCTGGGTTCAGTTTTGGACCCTTCACTCCAAGGACACTGAGGTTCTGGAGCATGTGCAAAGAAGGACAATAAAGCTGTTCGGGTTGTTGAGCCTGGTGAAAAGGAGACTCAGGGGACACCTTCTCACTCTCTACAACTACCTGAAAGGAGGTGGTAGCCAGGTGGGGTTTGGTCTCTTCTACCAAGTAGCAAGTGATAGGATAAGAGGAAGTAGCTTCAAGTTGCACCAGGGGAAGTTTAGGCTGGACATTAGGAAAAATTTCTTCCTTGAAAGGCTTGTCAAGCCGTGGAACAGGCTGCCCAGGAAAGTGGTGCAGTCCTCATCCCTGGAAGTATTTAAAAGACACGTAGATGTGGCACTGAGGGATATGGTTTAGTGGTGGACTTGTCAGTGTTAGGTTTATGGTTGGACTTGATGATCTAACCTAAATGATCCTATGATTCTACGATTTCATGGTGAGAATGGATACTGAATGGAGACATGCTCTGTGCAAGGTGCTGGTTGTCACTGAGGAGTTGTAATGCCTGACATTACATCTACCTCCATTTCTGGATACTAAAAGAGAATAGCACAGGAAAGCCCAGAAGCAAAAGAGTAATATTATAAATCCTTTGGCATTTCGCTTGTCCTATATACCAGGTTACATACTTCTTGATGGGAATAAGAAGTATTTCAGAATTTCTTTTCTGAAATTGCTAGCCACTTTCTGCACTGGAAGTGTAAGGGGTCAAGTGAGAAAAAAAAACCCAAAAACAAAGGAAGCAATTGTGAGCTACTCTACACTTGAGTGATAATTAGGTCTATTTCCTTACTTTCAAGTTGAATAAAGGTTAATAATGTGTTAATGATTTTGTATGTGATGAGTGAACATGGCATTGAGAAGCTCTATCAGGAATCATCTGCATAAATGTTCATTCCTGAAGTATGACATCTCTAATTTTCTCTTGATGATTTTCAACTGTGGCCCTTCATCATCTTGACTGTAACTGGCATGACACAATACAAGCGATACCTGCTGTTCCTTTCCTTTTAGATCAAGCATAGGTTCTGTGATGGCAGCAAGAGCAGCGAGGACCGAAACGAGATCCCTGCAGTGGCTGAAGGGTGTTTGCTGCTGGAGACCCGACAAAATCTTCTTCCGCTGCCAGGAGAGGAGGTTCCCTTCACGCATGGCTTTTCTCTGCTTGCGTCTCTTTCCTGCCTGTAAGTTACTGTGTAATTACATCATCGTGGGAAGTATTCATTAAAAAGCTGGAACCATTAGCGGAGGCACGGCGGCCTCCTTTGTTTTGCGCAAAATTAGATGGCAACGAGAAACCCAGTTCTAGCTGCATTCATGTTCGTAAATCAAAGTCAAGTATTTCATTAAGGGTGTCTGCAGTGTATGTATATAACTCAGCAGCAGAGTGTCTGCTAAGCCTAATGTGTTGCATTTAATTAACATTTAATTAGAGGGTTTTGTTGGGAGGTGCGTCAGTATTTGCCAGACGGCTCATAAGCATGAATCCACATCTCGCTTGCCGGACATTAGTGGGCAGTTCTTGTAAATAAAGGCTGTAAGTTGAAATCATTCTTTCAAGCTGGGCAGATCTAGTCCCAGGATACCCTGAGATTCTTGTATGACTCCCAATTCACAGGGTTTAATTTTGATCTCTCCTCTGGTTTTCTTTTACTGATCTTACATTTGTCATCTTTTAACGATTATACTTACTCCTCTCTTACTCAGTTGGGTGGTGAGTAGCTGGATCATACTGGAATGAATCATATGACTTGTAAAAAAATAAAACCCAAACTTTATTCCAGGAAAAAACAAAAACCTTCCCTGTCAGATCTACGAGTCTGGAAGCTTTTAAGGTGCTGCAGCAGACACCTAGCCGTTCAGGTGGTATAGTCATTTCCATGAGGAAGGAGGGAACCGTAGTAATTTTTGCCAGTGAAGCCATTACTAAGAGGTATTTTGGTGGCCTGTGTTAGATCAGATGTCAGAGGGATGAGCTCTGATTTGAAACTTATGTTTGCATGCACAGTTCTCTGTTCAAAATAGGAAGCGTGTATCAGCCAGATGGTCACCCAAGGCTTCTGTTGAAGCTGCTGAAGTAAACTAAGGCTTCTTCAGAAAGATAGAGCAAACCCAGGCCAGATACCTTCCCCAAATAACCTCACATAGATGAAAACCATCTGACATTGGATGGATATCTGCAATATTGGTATCCTCACCTGAGCAAGTCACCGCAGGTTGCCTCTACTGAGCCAAGTTCAGGGCATGATTTATCTGACAAAGGGTAGGCATCAACCCTAGTATGGGCAGACCTGTGGCTTTGCATCTATTGGCTGTCTTGGCTAGATCTGCGCTATTGTAGGAGGCCAGAAATCCACTGCAGTTGTAGACACTTGAAGGTAGATACCTGAAGACAGGTAAGATTAATCCTATCTATAGTTTCCATCACCTGTAGAGGGAGGCTGCAGAGATCTGTTGACTCAGGTCAACAGAGGGTGGTGAGACAGTGGAACAGGTCACCCAGAGAAGTTGTGGATACCCCTTCCCTAAAAGTTTTCAAGGTCAGGTTGGATGAGGCTTTGAGCAACCTGGTCTAGTTGAAGGTGTCCCTGCTTTTGGCAGGGGGAAATGGAACTAGATCATCTTTAAGGTCCCTCTCAACCCAAACCATTCAACCATCTATGATCTAGGTAAATACCTAAAGTTGGGGGATAGTCCCTCAGCTATCATGACACAGCTAAAATAATCTCCAGTGTATTGACCATTGTATGGATATCCTTCTCACTGTAGACCCTCAATTTAGGTGATGTGTTCCTGTCCTAACTCCTTGCCACACTCACAGGCTCACTGAACGTTACTGTCAGCCTACATCTGGACTATCTTAGGGCATAAATCTGACCAGTATTGCAAGTAGAACAGAAACACAGCACAGAGTTGTGAACTCACGGGCTCATGGCTGTGGCCGTGGCTGCAGGCTCCTGGAAAATTACAACCAGCCCATTTAATTTCTCCCACAGTTTCATTTCTGAGCAAGGTTTCACCTCATCCTTGTACTGTGTGGCTTTTACCCCATGCTGTTAATCAGCCTCTGCTGTGCTCGCCCTGTGGTTGCTGGGAGAAGTGACACGTTTGGAGTAGCTGTCCTTTCCAGAGTGTTGCTGTGGTAAGGAGAATCTAACCAATATGACAGATTTCCTCATTCTGGACTAAACACATTTTCTGGCTAAAAATAAAAGGAAAGAAGGAAAAAAAAAGAAGCTTCTTTGTTTGTTTGTTGTTTTTTATTCTCCACCTGACCAGCTGCCCAGTGCTTTGTATTATGAAAAGCTGTTGGGGAGAGCTCAGCTCATTACTTCTCATTTCTGTAAACACTTGTGTGAGAAATGATCTCTCTGATCCTCTGCAGGTTGGCTGGCTTTTCCTCAAGCATCCCATTCTCTAATGGGTTTTGTTTCATCCCCAGTTCAGAATGCCAGGGTAGTGTTGGGCTTTCAAGGGAAAAGAGACAAAACAAATTCTATTTTTTGAATAGAGAGCTGGATTTTTTCCCTTGCCACAATAGTGTAAGTCCAACACAACTCCAGCATAGTGTAGGTAGAGGAGGAGTACAGTGAAGGTGGGTCTGATGTACAGACTAGTTTCCTACCTGGGTTACTGGGTCTAATGGACCATTGAAGGCCAGATCTCAGCTGGCACAATCTGTGTAGCTCCCCTGAAGTTAATGGAAGTCAATGCTAAATTAGGCCCCATATGGACTAAAAGACCACTGAGTCGAAGGGGTTTTAAATGATGCAGTTCAGTGAGGTGAAGCGCTAGATGTGTCTGGCAGGAGCGTATAGAAAGCTGCGAGTTGTAATAACCTCTCCATACGCTTCATCAAGGCTTCTCCCTCCTCTCAGGGAGTAAATTGCTTCAGCTCAGACTGCCTGAGCCTTCCTCTCCACATGTAGTTTGTGTGATTCAGTCTCATGATACCAAGTCAGGTCAGGTCCCCCCAGACCCATGGGATGAAGCTGGGTTACACCAGCAGCAGGTTGGGCTCTCCCACGTTTGCTACTGGTGGGCTTCTCACGGGAACCAGAAAGGGGAGGAGGAGGAGAAGGAGGTAAAAATCAAGAAAACAGCAGGAGTTTGATTCAGTTTGGTGATCTCTAAGTTGCCACTGATCAAATCCAAGTGCTTTCCTCATGTGTTAGAAAAGATTGTTTCCATCAATCTCCAGGAAGGCTTCAAGTTGAGCCTTCCTGTCATAGGTCTCTTCAACCTTTCAGATCTGGGACATACTTATTTTTCAAAGTTAGTTTATTTTATGCATCTTTCTCCTCCTTTCAGCTTCCTTCTTTGCCACATCCTGTAGGAAAAGGTCCAGATACAGGCAGTTGCCGAATTAGTTTTCAAAGTCACCACAGCAGTGTTGTCTTTTTAGTTTTTTTGAACGGACTTTTGTAACTTTTTGTTTTCTCCACAATTTATTTTCCAGATCAATAGAAAGTCATCTTTTCCTTTATTTTATATTAATACTTGACCTACAGATAAGAAGGGAAACGTGACAAGCACACAAAGGAGGGAAATGTGAAGCCATAGGTGGCATCTGAGGAATATTCACTTCCCAGAGCAGTGGCTTTCTCTGGGTTTAGACATCATCCCTTCCACAAGTAAAATATAAAATCTTTCAAGGGAGTACATTTTATGGTTGCTGTGGGATCAAGAAGAGAGAAAGACAGACTGTCGCTGTTTGCTGCATGATTACCTTTCAGACCAGCAGGTCTCTGCCACGTACTAATATTGCGCTAGCAGCACGGCTTGGCTCACCATCAGAGTTTACATCCACCACGCTGCACATTTCACTGCTCACTATCTTTCCACAGATGTCCTGCAGACTTCTTACTAGGATCTTGCGGATAACACAGGATCAAGGTCATGGAATGGGAATCATTACAGCAGAATATTTTACACGGGTGTGCCCAGAGGTAGAGACTTGCAGTGGACACCATGAGCGATGGGTCTGTGAATGCACTGATGCCCGTGTTCAGATTTGATTCCTGCATCCCGTATCTCTAAATCTAATCTCAGCCAATCTTGCAGTTTGCCTCTACCCACAGGAGTAATCAATCCCTGTGATCAATGCAATGGGGGAAAACCTTATCTGGAATGATATTCTAAGCGGGGAAGGAAAAAAAAAAAAAAAGTGTTTTTTTCAACATTGACTTTTTCATGTGACTATTTCTCACACCTATTTTTGCAGCAAACACATGGTTTGTCTGTCAGGAAAAACTAAACTGATGATCCCTGCTTGCCCACCTCCATGATCTTTGTCATTTATAGCTGTGCCTTCAGGCAGGCAGCTGGACAGCAGGACCCAACCCAAGTGTGGGAGGAGAAGGCAGGTAAGCAGGTATTCAGCTGTGTGGGCAGACAGCTGATGAACTAACCTACCCTCTTCCAAAATGGAAGAAAGGAAAGGAAAGGAAAGGAAAGGAAAGGAAAGGAAAGGAAAGGAAAGGAAAGGAAAGGAAAGGAAAGGAAA
>WUAM01000395.1:25712471-25737105 GCA_024336885.1 Actenoides hombroni
GAAAGGAAAGGAAAGGAAAGGAAAGGAAAGGAAAGGAAAGGAAAGGAAAGGAAAGGAAAGGAAAGGAAAGGAAAGGGCCAGTTTGGCATAGGATTGTATTACTTATTCACCTGAAGATGTAAGCACCTTTCTGGAGAAGGGATTTCCCATTTCCAGTGGTTTCACCTTTGTTCACAACCACTTCTGTCCTGTACAAACTTCCTCGTGCCCTCTCCATCCCATGTGGGTTAGTCACGACCCCACTTGCACTTCAGCCTGGCACTCAAACCTCTTGATTGATTTCTGGCATCAATTCCAGCCCCACAACTCTTTGATACTGCTTTGGGGCAGACAGAAGTAGTTTTCCAGTCTGTTAGCTGGCTCAGAAAAGCATAGATTTCAATGTATATAAATATTTCACCTTGAGTTTTCACTTATATTTTCCTTTTAAGTGTGATCATCCATTCAAAGAAACCGATTTTGGTCCAGTTCTTCTGGACAACACAAAGCAGAAGCAGTACAGAACAACTCAGACCCCCCCAAGGAAAGGAGCTGTGCACAGGGCTGCTTATTTTTCCCAATTTGACATGTGATTTGCCTGCAAAAGGCTCAACTTCAATTTCTTTGCAGCATCCTGAGAAATAGCAAGGTGAAATCTACCCCAGGCTTGTGCTTTGCTTCAGCCCCTAATCAATCTTAACAGCCATTTATTGCTCCATATTTTACCAAGCAAAAGAGATTATGCTTTAATTATTTTCTCGCATGCCTTTGAGGGTTGCAGGAATAAGGCAAACAGAGTTCCAGTCAAAATAACCAGTAAAATAAAAATTAAAACATCAATTTTCTCTTTCATGATCTTGTAATTGAAATACTCTGTCCTTTTCAAGCTTCATGATGTTCACACAGCTTCATTTCAATGTGTGATCAGTGGAAGGAACAAGGCTCCTCCAGCGATCGGTCACCCTCCTTCTGAGAAGTGATGTCCAGAGGTGACTATCTGTCTCTGCTGACTGCTGTAGCAGTCTGACTTACAGTAGATGCCTAATTTTTAGAGCTAGCTGCAAGAAATTTGCTCTTAAAACTGAATTTCGTGGATTTTGCATGTAAATCATCACCGAGAAGGTGCTTTTAGTCCCCTACCTGGATACCTCTTTGCAGCACAACTGGAAAGGCACAGCCCCAAAAATTCTCCTGCAAGCATCTTGAATTATTACTGCGAATTTATCACTCTGTTCAGCTATTCCAGATTTACTGCCATATGTTGGCCTTTAGTGTAACTCCCCCCCGCCCCCCACATTGTTAGCAGCCTCAGGTGTGCAGAATGACTCCATGAATCTGTGAATGTGATAAATGCTGCCCATTACCGGCAAGATTGTTTTGCGTCTCTTTGCGGTTGGTTTCACTACAGAAATGCTTCTGGTGAAACAGGGCTTTTAATTTATTTATTCCATTGTTTTCCCTATCTTCACTATCTGGGTGGGTGTGTGCACCCTGGCCAGTACACCATTCATTAGTTATTGGTTATTAAAAAATTGTAGAATGTTGTTTTCCAACAAAATCCATTGTCTGCTGTCTTCTGGAACCTGATCAGAAAGATGACTTGTGATGTCTGCTTGGACCCCTACAGCTTGGCCAGTGGATACAGACCAGGATTGCAGAGGAAGCTTCCGACTCTTCAAGTCCTGCTGCCACATGGTCTCCTAGAAGAAACATCATGTGCAAAGAATGACCTTCAAGGAGTGGTGGTAGTTGCAAGAGGGCAGAAGTCATGTCAGGGACCATTGTAGTGACCTAGTGGTATAGAGGAATAATCAGTGTCCTTCAGCATTCCCTGCTTTGATTAATGTATCAGTCAACCATCCCATCCTTGTGTGAGTGCTGAGGAGTTGCAAAGTGTGCTGAGGAGTGGTTTCAAACTCCACCAGCCACTGTTTTGCTTTGAAAGTCACGGTACTATGAAGGTAAGGGCATCTTTCTGATTTCAAAAGCTGCACTGACACTCCCAAAGCCCCGTAGGCCAAAAGCAATCATGTTTTTTTAAATGCAGATAAGTACCACCTTTGGCTGAAATTCCAATGATCTGACACACCAGGGGGCCAGAGGGAGAAGAGTAGAGGGAAACCACAATGGTAATTTTGATGCATCCAAAACTTCATTTTGCTCCATAATTGGCTGGAGAGATTCCTCTAACTAGACAGTAAAGCATTCAGATAAAGCTTTAAATTTTACCTTGACAAAAGTTGCAGGAGGAAGAAAATAAACATGTCTGGGGAAAGCCAGGTGTATGTTAGCCTCAGATTACTGGGTAATTATAACATTGGTGGAGGTATTCTTTCAGGAACTGGAATCATGATCAGCAGCATATCCGTTGTTTTTCATTCTGGGCAAAATTAGATACCAGTGAGAAATCCAGTTTTCAGTCTATCTGTGTTAGTCGACCACACTGAGGTATTTCGTCGGTGTCTGCAGTGCATCCTTTTAACAAAGCAGCAGAAGGGCAGCTAATTAATGTTTAATTGGAGGTGACTCCTGGGAGGCGTCTGAATATGCCCAAAATACATGTCAAATATTTTCACTGAGTTTAAATGTCACTCTTGGGGTAAGGTGGTGCTGCCTACACTGGAAAGGTACCCATCAAAACCATACCTCTGTGCTCTGTAGATCTCCTGTCCACCCTTGGCCTGACTTTTAAGCAATTTTAGTGACATGGTAATTCTTCAAAAGACTTTAGTGATCTCCCTGTGACTTTTCTTTGCCCTAATAGTAATTACTCTGGATTTCTACCTACTTGAAACAAAAAGGAGGCCAAAAGTGTTTGTAGGAGGTGTGTGTAGACATTGGCATCCCGTAAAGGAAAAGACATAAGAAATTTTTGTAAGGAAAACCCCCTGAATGATCCCGTGAGAATTTCCATGGGTTTTGTAGTCTTAGTGATGGTATGTTGCCCTTTCTCTATGGGTTTGCTTTGATCATTCTGTGCTTGGATCTACAGTGCTGAATGAGCCCTGAGGTCTCTGATGTACTTTGAAAGAATATATCTCACGTAAGAACTCATTGACTAGCATATTGCAGGACCTCATCCAAGCTACACATGATGAATATTTTGGGGAGGCTGCCCTAGGACTTGTCTGGGTGTGCCCCAGCTTCATGTTATTTCTTACTGCAAAGTCCCTGGGAGACACCACAGTGCTCAGAGTGCTCTTGAGTTCAGCAGAACGGGTGGTGGTTGGTGTTGGATTGATGGTGTTCCTGCAGGTGCTGTGATGGCACCCTACTGAGAAATTACATCCTACCTGCTCCAGTTTTCCTGTCTATTTAATTTCTATGCAGAATTTCTCTTTGCTGCCTGACATCTTGATTTTGGTGTTCTTTCGTGCTGGTCTGTTCCACCTCTAAGTGGGCCACCCTCCACTCGAGTTAAAAAAAGCCAGAATCAGAAGAGGGTACTGTATTCATCCAGTGTGAAGCATCGCTGTCCTCATTTGAGCTTGTGGGGTCTCATGCAGAGGTGTCTCTGAACATTTCTGAACGCATATTGCTCCTTTTTCTCTTCTGTTCCTCTAACAGCAAGGATTCACACCCATTCCCATCATATTTTCTGCCATTCAGTGGGCACTGTGGTTCTGCCTGCGTGAGTCCTTCTGCAGAGCAATGGAAAGGGGCGGGGGGGGGGGGAAGAAAAGCTGCTTTGTCTGCTGTCAGATGGAGTTTAGTAAATAAGTGTAAATAAGGCTTACAGAGACATCCACAAGTTTAAAAGGATCCAGACAGAAATAGCAAGCCGGCAGGGCGGGCTCTGCTCAACAGCATCACCCTGGCCATCAGATTCTCTTTGTACATTTTTTTCCTCTGACTGAAGCAAAAGCTGATGGAAGAAAATGTGCGTAAAGGTCCAGGAAGTGACCTGGAAGTGAAAAAGCAAGAAAAAAGGCTCTGTGAAATTGTTGTATCTCAGTCATGGGCTGGGCAGCTTTCTTTATTCCTACAGTTCCTTTCATCTGTGTGTAAGGTGCTATTATTTTTGTTTGCAGAAGAGCACGGCGGCTCATCTGACACTAAGATCCATTATGTTATGTGTTTCAGAAGTGAATGACAGCAGACATTTTCTGTTGCAGAGAGGGCTCCTAGAAATGTCTTGATAGAAAATTCTCCCTCCAAAACCTTTCCGTTGAGCCTTTGGAAGGATGTAGGCAATTACTCTGGACATGCTTTGAACCAGTGAGGCTTTGGTTCATGGTCCAAGCTGATAACAGCAGTTGAAGGACATGCTGACCCCAGTTCTGAGGGTGGAAAGGGACTGTTGGGGTCTTGGAGTGCAATTCCCACCCTGTGTTGTGGGTCCCATCTAATTCAACTTAAGCCACTGAAAATTATCTATACCTATATATATTTGAATATATAAATATATATTTGAACTGGTTATCTAGGTTTCCTCCATAGCAAGTGTATACAGATGGACAACTTCAAAGGCTCATCCAGCTCATGGGCATCTGAGATACATGAGCTGACTGACACTTGCAGCAAGAGATCTTGATAGTCAAAGATGATGAAGGGCTTGGAACATTTCCCTTTTGAGGAAAGGATGAGAGAGATGGGCCTCTTTAGCTTGGAGAAGAGGATACTGAGGGGTGACCTCATTAATGTTTATAAATATGTAAAGGTCGAGTGTCAGGAGGATGGAGCCAGGGTCTGCTCAGTGACATCCAATGGTAGGACATGAGGTAACGGGTGCAAGCTGGAACATAGTGGGTTCCATGTAAACATAAGGAGAAACCTTTTCATGGTGAGGGTGACAGAACTGGAACAGGCTGCCCAGGGAGGTTGTGGAGTCTCCTTCTCTGGAGACATTCCAAACCCTCCTGGACGTGTTCCTGAGTGACCTGCTCTAGGTGATACTGCTGTGGCAAGGGAGTTTGGACTAGATGATCTTTTGAGGTCCCTTCCAGCCCCTACTATTCTGTGATTCTGTGAACTGAATGTAAATCTTCCAGATTAACTGAGGTGAAAGAAGGGACCTACTCTCAAAGCTGGGAGCATCTATTGCCCATCCCCAGAAGTGCATTGTTATCCAGCAAGCAGCATACAAAGACACCTTTATATGGTGCTTGAAGAGCAATGCACGAGATGTCACAGCCCTCTTAGACCTGTTATTAGGCAGGAATTTCTTTAGGAAGACAAGATATTTTGTGTTGAATTACAGTGTGTCTGATATAGCTGGGACTGTAGAGGTTAACAGATGCTCTCATTAAAATTCAGTCCTCTAAAACGAAATATCCCTAAATCTGCTGCACTTCACACCACATGAAAGTGGGTGTAACAGCAGTGGAATAAGTTGGAGTTATCTCTGCTTAAAGTGTTAGGCAATTTACAATGCAACATGCAATATTTTGGTGTGAAGACATCAACTGGCCTTTCCCAATACTAAGTATGCACAGATTTTAATTTACACTAGCAAAAGATCTGGTCCTGGGAGTTCAACTGAATTATGGGCAGTGCCCGAGAAACACAGTGCTTATACGAGTGACAGAAACTGTCAGTCAGTCATGGTGAAAACAAGCTTTGAGCATCCCTTTGCAACACAGTTTCTTAGTTCCTGCCAGCACTGTGTTTGTCTATTTATAATTGCAACTTTCCTCAGTTAATCATGTCAAAAATGGCTTTTGTACCCTTGGGAACTCTATCTGACGTCACAATTTTTGCAAAAGTTGTTAATCCCAGAAAAAAAAAAATCCCCAAGTAAACTGATTACGACGTTGGCAGCATGAAATAAACTCAGACCTTCCATTAATCGCTGCAGAAACCACAGCAAATTCTGAGCTGAATTTAGATATATAGGAACATTCCTTGTGCTTAAAGGAATAATACACAGACAGCTTCAGACATCATGTGAGTGGGTAGTTGCTGAACACAGAAACTATCCCCTAGTTGGTGGTAAATTCGTGAACCAGAAGCTCCTGTTCATTTTTCCCATTTGCTTGTATGGAAGCAGATCATGCAGAAGCAGTTGGGCTGGAAATTTGGAATATGTTAAAAGAAATGACACTCAAGGAATATTTTGCTAGTGGTTGTCTCACCTTTCCCACCAGAGGAAAGGACCCAGACAGGTCCTTCTCTCATCTCACTGCTGATCAGCACCTATTGGATACAGGGCTGGGCATTTCTGCTGTGTTTTTGTTCAAGAAATAAAAATAATTAGAGACGCCAAATGAAACAACAAGCCAACTGCAGAAACCCCAGTCATGTAAAGGACCACGTGGAGAAGATTAAATGACTGTTAGATACCTGGAGATTTCAATTTGCTCAAGCCTTGGCCTTCTTCAGTCCACCTTGGCAGGAAATAAGAAAGTATATTGTGAGAAAAAAACAATATGAATGGTTTCATTTTACATCTCACAGGAAAAAAATAATTTAAAAAAAAAAAGGTAAAGATGGAGTTTCATGGTGTTCTTATTTTGAAGGCAAAACCCTGTGAGATAGTGAGGACAGGGGGAATCCCTCCAGTTCCCTAGATCTCCACACACCCTCCATCCAGCTGCCTGTCCCTGTTCACTGCAGGGTCTAGATGACCATTAAAGGTCCCTTCCAACACAAACCGTTCTGTGATTCTACCTGCAGATCCCCTTTCTGAACAAATACTGTGATTCCTACCCCTACTCAATCTGTGCTAATGCTGGCTGAATGGGTAGATCGCTCGGGATCATAAGAGGCTATCAAATAACTGAGCTCCCTGGTTTACTCCTGAGTCCTGATATCCCCAAACCTTGCTGTGCTCCTGGATTTTTTTTTCTTGGGAGACAACTCACCTGTTGCCTTCCAAAACAAGACTTGATGAACTTCAGGTAATACTTCCCTCCAAGAACTGCTCCCAGGTGACAGTATGGAGGAGGCTGCAATACGAGTCTTTTCCTGGGACGGGTGAATTTGGAAGTGTAAATGTAACAGGTGAAGCAGCACAAAGGCATCTGAGTAAGAGCCATCAACAATGTACAGGAGTTGCTTTCCATCAGTTCATTCTGAAGGAAACCATGCTGCTTCTTTGAATATCCATCGCTGCTGGTCCTCATCACGTGCTGCTCAATTACTTTGGAAACAAAATAGCTGTTTCTTAATGGCCCATCTCTCGTCCTCCTCTTTTCTGCTGCGAGTGTCTGAAATTAAATTCAGATTTTAAGTCACAGGATGGTTTGTTACCACTTTTGAATGATCAGCCTCCCCCTGGTTAAATACATCATTTGCCAGTACATTCACCCCTCAGGGAATGGAAGTCTCATGCATTGAATGGATGATACGAGGGTCTTTGTTAGAAGGTGGTGGGCAGTGGAAACACCCCAACTCATAGGATTTAAAAATCACTATGGACAACGTTTAAGTGAATTCTTACGTTCTTCCAAAGGTGTTATGGACTGTGGACAATTGCTCGGTGCTGGATTAGGACCTCAGTGTGGTCATTGTGACCCAGGGAAGCTGTGGAGTCACCATCCCTGGAGTTGTTTGAAAAGAGGTGTAGAAGTAGCATTTAGGGACATGGTTTAGTCGTGGATTTGGCAGTGTTAGGTTTACAGTTGGACTCAATGATATTAAAGGTCTTTTCCAACCTAAATGACTCTATGAGTCTGTGATTTCACCTTGCTAATTAATCCATCCTCTTTGGAGAAGACTGTAATCAAATTGCACCTAAGGGACCAGGACTGCAAAGTAAACTGAGAGCTCAGTTACTTGACAGGGTGGCTGCATCCTGAGAGATTGCTCCATGATCCAAATACTCTGAAAGATGAGGGAAATCAAGGCAAAGGGGGAGGAGGCAGGAGACAGCAGAAGACTACGCATATACTCAGAGCAATAAAAACTCCTGAGCAGCCTCCACCTACCAAATCCAAGTAAATGGGGAAATATCACTGTGGTAAATTTAAAGGGATGCTCAGTATTCCTGTGAAACATAGTTGAGTATGATTCAGAGCACATGAGACATTTCCACGGCACTGAGGTGAATACAAATACGCAGCTCTGCTGGGTGAGGTAGGACATAAATCAGCGTTAATAGTTCTGGTCTTTCACAGTTCAGGGCACCAGCCTCCACCAGCTTGGGACCAAAGTGAGCAGTCCCCACAAATTAATACACAGTTGAGTGCCTTTTGTGAGGGCTCCTCCTGGGCTATTGTGGACAAGGGACTCCAGCTTGTCCTGGGGAAATACTCTCAATGGATCAGATGGAGTGAAGAGCAGCTGGTGTGAAAAGCTTGGCATTGAGAAATGGAAATGGAAATGTGTCAAACATGCTTGGGAGTTCACTCCCCAGACTGGAAAATGAGATTGAGAGAGGAGACACAAGTAACCTTTGCACTAAGCTGTCCTCACTGCTGCTGGAAGCCCCTGCTGCTTCCATTAGACAGGCTTTGCTGAGCCCCTAAGCTGTGGAAAGGTGTTTCTGCAGCAGGCACGGCTGCTTCTGTGCAGTATCCCTCCTACCTTAAGCATTTGGTGCCTGGTTTTATGGTTTTTTGCTGTCTTTCCCTGTTCATTCTTTGTCTAATACAAAGTGTCTAATGCACTTTCCCAATGACTCTAAGGGGACACCTAGCAGAACGCGGAGGTTTTTGCAATGGGATTTGCCATACACCGTGGTACCCCCTTCACAGCCAGCTTTGAATTATAAGGTAAACCCTCATGTGGAGGACTGGGATTTGCTGGAGAAAGGCACTTCCAGATAAACCATTAAACACAGTGTAGATGCATCAAAGCCTCTTTCCCTCCCCTCTTAACTAAACTTTTTCACATGCCCATCCTCTGAACCAGCTAAATCCCTTTCCCCAGGGTTTGGGAACCATTATGCAGTTGCTGAGATAAGTCAGGAACAGCTTTGCCTGCTACTTATTTGCCCATGTTGGATGGAAAGAGCTGTGCAACTCTGACATGAGCTCATACAAAACATCTGCTGGGGCTGTCTGTCTGTCCATGTCTGTCTGAGATCCTCATTGTAGTGACTTAGGAATGACTGGATGCTCTTTCTACTCGGCAGCTTTTGGCAAATTGGGCTTTTCAAGGGAGATCTGAAGGAAGAAAAGAAGAGGATTCATTAGTGCATATGAAAAAGGGGTGAGACCAGGAGAGTCCTTGCTGTAGCCTGTCAGCTGGAAGTGGCCTTCCTTGACATCTTTCTGCATCGATTCTTCTCAGCACTCAACTTTATTGGCTTTTCAATATCTGCATAAAGTTTAGTGTTTCATGAAACAGTGCTCCATATCCAGAAAAGGAAAAGCAAAAGCAAACCAGAGCACACATCAGCGTTTACTAAGGTAATGAAACAAGACAGTTTTGTTCTCTTGTCTCCCAGAATATTTTGCAAAAACGCTTCTATAAATACCACCAAATTTTCCAAATCTATAATGGAAGAAAAACTGATATCAATTATGTGTCTAGTAATCCTCTCAAAATACAATAACAACAGGCTTAATGACGTCAGGTCTATCTGCTGTAGTGAAAAGACATTAAAAAGCAATCATAAACAAAAGCAGATCTCTACCTAATGCTCTGCTCATTGGGGTAGAGGAAGGCAGATTACTGTACTTCAAGGGTTTTGTCTGAGGCAGCAGCATGAGGAATAATAAACTGGAGATAGGTTTCCTTCACATATTTTGGTGAAAACACTGGCGATGCATGAATCCTGACTCTCACCAAATGCATTCATCAACTAAATGCTTGCTGAATAGTTACAGGCAAAGGAAGGATCTCACGCAATTGTTGCTGCGTGGTTGTGCTCAGACTTTTATATCTTCTCCTGAATTTGCAGCGTATAGCTAATTAGCAAAATTTGCATTGTTCTGCTGCTTATCCCTGACTGAGGAAATCAGTGTTTTCAGCCTCAGGATAAAGAATAGCAAATGCCACATATGCTTATGCAGTATCTGTGTGTGCTCTTTAGTTCTTCTAACAAGAAGTAGGATGTATCTAGAATCAGACTGAAGAGGATTCAAAACCAGTGAGTGTAAATATTCAACATCAAATACACAGGCATAATAATGACATAATGCAAAGAAATCACAGCAAAATGGAGTGTTTTTGCAGAAAAGCTAAAAGATTTGTAAATCAATTTTTAATGACATAATCCATGTCAGTCCTAGGAAAAAAAAAGACTTTTATATTTGGGTAATTAAATAAATATGTCAGTATGTATAATAAGCTGGTAGAGCTATAGAGTCTCAGCTTCATGGGAAAATTCAGTAGTTCTAACATTTTTTTTCATTGTAATCTGAAATATAGTGCTACGTTTTGATTTTTGCCTCTCGTGTGCATTTAAAGAAGCATCACATTTTTTTTGTCTATGAGAATATATCACTAAAACTAATTCAACATTTATTTTTGTTTGACTTCTCGTATTTCATTTTTACTGGATGAAACTGTAGAATATGGAATTAAAATAAGTGAATATAAAATTAAACGTGAAAAGAAATGTGGAATAAAAGAGAACATAATAAATAAGCTTGTAACATAAAATAAAATCAGAATAGACAATGTATCCTAAAATGTATTTCAAATGGAGTAACTCTAATAACCAAATGCTAAAATGTATTATCTAAAAGCTCTCTTTAAGGAACATTGAATTGAAATTAGTGCATTCTTTAAGAAGGCTGAGGTCTTGATGACTTGGCAAATTGTGATTGAAAAATGTTTTACCAAAACCCCATAAACCAAAGCTAATATATTTTGAAAAGCATATGTTAAGAAGTGGTTTCAGATGACACACTTGGGCCAAAAGTGTAACAAGCTAATTTCATATGGGAAAGCAGATGGTGCTGCTTCTTGCTGTTAGACTTCTGTGGTCACAGTCTCTCAAGAGCTGAACTTGAACATTAGAGTTCTTGTAATTATTATTATTATGAATAAAACTAATTTGTCCAGATCTGCAGTCCTAACATAGCCTATTGTCCTCTGCACTGTGCAAAGGACAGGAAGATTTTATCACTGCCTGAAAAATGTTTAGCCCATTAGAACTTCAGCTGCCACATATGTGGTGCACCTCACCTAGGTTTAGAGGTGGGGTTCACTTGCAAATACACGGAAGTTTTGTATTCTTTGGGAGTTCTCAGGGTGTCTAAGGCATCTGCACAGGGCTGGTAGAGATGACATAGGACCTACAGAAGACCTGAACTCGTCTGGACTGTCATCAGATGCCATCAGGGTTTGAAGTGGTACTATATGCCTATGTTAAGGCAACTAAATCCTGTATTATGTATTCAGAATTAACTATTATAGGCATTTGTGTTAGGAACACAGTCTGTATTGATACTGAGGATTGTCCTGACCCAGATACAGGACCTTGAATTTGGCCTTGTTGTACTTCATGAGGTTGATCATGGAGCTACCTATGTTACTGACACCTATATTTAGGATGACAGATTTTACCCTGAGGTTTACTGGAGTGCTGATGAGATGCTTGTCTGGATCTGGGATCTCAGAGAGCTCAGCCATGAGTGGCTCCATAGCAGACAACTCCTGACCTCTTGGGGTGGCATCTTTCATATGACACCATGCAAAGTGTTAACATCAGGTAACTAGAACCGAAAGCTGCCCGGAAGATGTCAAGCTGTGAAATGCTGCCTTTGCTTAAATCCCTGCTTACCCTTGAGACCTGCAGAGATGCATCCTTCAGCTGGTAGCAGACTGGAGAGGGCTGCACAAAGCACTGCTTTTCATTGCCTACAGCTGCAGGTATCACATCATACAATCCTGCTGGATTCAAAACCATTTAGCTGCACTTAAACATGGACTGACAGGTAAGTAAACCTTTGGATACATTTCAGCAATGCTTCTTTACCTTGATTCTCATTTTTAGCGTGATCACAGTGGAGCTGTCCATCTGTCATAGCTGACTGTCAGTACAGCTTCTCCCTCTTAATACTGCTTCCATCCGCTTGCCAGTTTCAATGAGACTGAAAGAATGACTCAGAATTCCAAGAATTTGTTCTTAGAAATATGCAGCAAACTACATTTGTGGGCCTATGAAGGGCAGTGTTTCAGCATGAAAACCAAAACTGCCTGTTCCTCTTGGCCTGGTGGCACATCAGCCAATGTGTGTGCACCCTGATGGCATTGCTGCCTCTTCTGCTTCTTGATAAACTGGCAATGAGGGGACATGAGAGGATATAGAGCTATGGATGGGAGTTCAGTGCTTATCAGGAAGAACTGGAGGGATCTGGGGAGTTTCAAGTTTGTGGAGGCCTGGAGGTTCTGAGATCTGCGAAGTGGATGCATTAGCAGACTTGGGAGACTTGGGAAGGTCTTCAGTGTATCTCAGTAGGTGGAGATCGTTCTGTACATGGGAGGAAAGCTGAGACTATTGTGGTAGGATTGTTTACAAAATATTGTGCACACGATTCTGTAGAAAATCTGTCTTCATTTAATTCTGCTCCTCATGAATAATATTTGGGTGGCTTATAATGAAGCATATTCATTGTTCCCTTTTCAGAACTGAACACTATGGTGACAGTTACCTCCTGGTCCAATGGGCTGTCCGTTTTGATTTTCCTTTTTTGTTCTTTTACGCAGCTATGGAGAGTATTTTCCTAACCAGTGCTGGTAGATTCCTCTTTAATTAATATTGATGAGTTGGAGAAAGAATAGCATGGACCACTAGCAACATTTCCCCACAGCTGAGTGTTTGAGAGGAAAAAGGCAGGGTTGTAAACCAGAAATCATCATAGAGGGACATGCCACCATGAAGACCCTCAGCTGGACTCCTGTTTCCATCAAGAAAAGAGAAGAAACACTCCAGAGCCATCATGTGAAGATGGAGAAGATACATTAAGAAAACAGAGATGACAAGAAAAACAGGAACTGTAAGGCTGGGTAAGTCTCAGAAGGTGCTTTAATTTGTCCCTAACTGGCTCCCAACACACACCAGCACCAGTAAAAGCTCTGCTGGGAATTTGGTGCTCTAAATGATATATCTGCCCCTGTGGCATCCCGACATGGACACTCTTGGACATCAGGATGCAAGTGGCTTCAGCAGGCTTCAGTGGGCTTCTCACATACAAATCTCTTCACATGCAGAAATAAATACTGCCCAGAGTGCCCCCCTGAAAGGAAAACTTCATGTCAATACGTCCCAATCTCACCATAGCACAGGGCTGGTAAAATAACACTGATTTTTCCCTGTTGGCTTCACAAAGAGGAGATCTGGCAATGTGTCACAGACAAAATAGATCTGTTCAAATGAAACCACCCTGACAAATAGCATCCTTCTTAAAATTTAAATTAACTGTTTTTCCCCCCCTAATTATACCAGTCACAGAGCCAAATCCTTAGCTGTGCTCTCCCTTTGTTTCTTTTGTTTATTTAATCTGATTTAATTTAATCAACCATTTGTTTTTGGAGCTGTCTTTATGAATCTGTTTAAATGTACTGAGTGCTTAAGTGCTACTTTGGAAACAGAGATTTGCTGTACACTTTTTGTCTCTTTTCTTCTGGTGTGCACTCCTCCTAATGAGGTGCAAAATCTAAAGTTTAGAAGATTCTTTTTCATGTCTCTTTTAAGCAGACGAGTAAAGACTGATCAAAAATTAATTGAGAGTCTCAGGATTTGCCTTGATTTGAAGGTCAAGGGAGGTGAATCTCCCTCTCTGCTCTGGTGAGACCTCACCTGGAGCACTCTGTCCATCTCTGAAGTCCTCAGCACAAGAAAGACATGGACCTTTTAGAGCAGGTCCAGAGGAGGCCACAAAAATGATCCAAGGGCTGGAACCCCTCTGCTGTGAGGCCAGGCTGAGAGAATTGGAGTTGTTCAGCCTGGAGAAGAGGAGGCTCCAGGGAGACCTTACCGTGGCCTTTCAGTACTTAAAGGGGCCTATAAGAAAGACAGGGGCAAACTTTTTAGCAGTGGTGTTGCAACAGGACAAAGGGTGATGGTTTGAAACTAAAAGGGGTGATTCAGACTAGATATAAGGAAGAAATGTGTTATGGTGAGGGTGGTGAAACACTGGCCCAGTTTTCCCAGAATGGTGATAGATGTCCCATCCCTGGAAACATTCCAGGTCAGGTTGGATGGGGCTCTGAGCAACCTGGTCTAGTGGGAGGTGTCCCTGCTCATGTCATGGGGGTTGGACTAGATGACCTTAAATGTCCCTTCCATCCCAAACCATTCAATGATTTTATTATTCTACGAAGTAAGGCTGGTCCAGTGACCTAAGGCAACTCATTCCCTTGGAAAATAAAAGCCTGTAGAAAGTAAGGGTACTTGTCCTATGCTCAGGAGTTGAACTACCTTTCCTGATAGTCATACTTTCTCACTAGATCATCATTGATCAACATTCAACACTATTGCAACGCCACTGCAAATAGTGACAATCAAGACAGATCTATCTCAGCACCATAAGCAAAATCAAAGGTTGTTACTCTGAATGACGATGAAGGAAGCCTAGGAAGGGATGAATAGGGGCTGCCATGGGAAGAAATGGGGTTTAAAGAAGGCCAGCCAGGGACAGAGGGCTAAATGGCCAGACTAGTCTCTGGTGTTTGGAGGGGTAGGAGGTGTGAGTATAGCAAACACTGCTACATGGAGGAGTTCAAAGGGACGATCTTTAGCCAACCTGTTGGATACTCACTCAGCAGTGATCTTTGTGGTTTTTCATATTTCTGGCACAGAGGAAATAAAGATGTATGCATTGGTGACTCCACAGTGTTTGATCATTCCTGACGTCCATCCTACTCTCCTGCTTTGGACAAGATAGAAGGCCACAGTTGTGCTTGTAGAGAGGGAGGCTTGATCTCAGCAGCAGCAGAGAAGGGGACACCATTTAGCTTGGGTCTTCTGAGCACAGTGTCCTGCCAGGTACCATCACACCAGCTGCAGCACACAACATTGTGTCCTGCTCTGCACCGTCATCTGAGGGCTCAGGGCGGCTGCAATGCAGCGGGAGGACAGTGCTGGAAATGAGTTATAGACCAGCCAGGCTGCTGGGTAACACAAGGTGAGAGTCAGCAGTATGACTCTCTTCTTCAATATATGACTTGACAGGTCTGAGAACCTGGAGTGCTCCCCAGCCACAGACTAAACGGGACCTGTCAGCTGGTCCCAAGTGAAAAATTAGGTAGGTTTGCCTGGATATCCATGAAACAAATGGGGCTTATCAAAGACTCAAAGGTCAGAGCTTGTCACTTACCAAAAAGAGGATCAGATGCGAGTAACTTGTGAGTGCCACAACAGAAGCTGTGTGATGAGATACAGAAGAAATACTTTGCAGTATTGCCAACAGTGTTTTCCTTGTCTATGCTTGGGACAATCACCCTCATCACCCTTTTAAAATTGGGGGAAGGGGCATCTAAATAGAACACCTTAAGGGGTTGGTATGAGTGGGAGCTTTATTACAACAATTTATTAACATTTTCAGCTCTTTTTAACAAATCACTTCTAGAATGTAACTGATTCAAAAGAGCTAGAGACTTCCTTTTCTTAGTGTTATTTATTAGAATTTATTCATCCCAAGTCTTTCAGACCTGTCATTTTCTGCCAAGTATACTGAGTGACATAGCAAAATCTCAACAGAAATTCCCTCCATGTGCATTATTCTTTACCTTACTACAGACGTTATCAAGCTATGGAGATGGACGTAGTCCACCTACAGTGACCCCATTACCCTTCTTCATTATGCCTTGCATAAAAGGAGTAGAGGAGCTTTAGGAAGAAGAAGGAAAAGGTGTAAAGGGTAAAAAGTCAGCACGCCACAGGGTTCTTTCTGCTCTCTCATTTCCCACTCCCTTCCTGCTCCCTTGAGAGGCAACCTCAAAACAGATGAGATGTCCTTGCTCCATTTTCAAAGCTTTCTGATTCATAATCTCAGGCTGCTCTAAGAAGAGGCAGCAGCTCTTGGTCATTCCCAGGGCTTTTAGTCAGAAGAAGGACACACAGGATAGCATATAAAAAGGGATGGAGATCGCAAGTACCAGCTGGGGAACTCTGGGGAGCAAATTAGAAGGGGGATGTGACCTGGAAGGACAGATCAGGTGAAGCAGACAGAAAAGGGACAGGGGAATTACTTAGATGGGGTAGAGGTCTAAAGGAACCAGACATGGTAGGGACAATAAAAGGGAAAGAGGAGAAACTCCATGGAACAAATGTGGTTAAGGGAGAGGGACTTTACTTGAAAATATGTAGCCTCAGGAGATCTCATCCTCCATCTTCATATACCCAGATTTTTCTCTTGCCAATCCTATGGCTGGTTCTAGAAGGTTATTCCACAAGGTAAGGGTCCTGGCAGCATGAAATATTCTTTGTGTTCTCCTGTTTTACCTACATGGATAGCATCCCTTGAAAAAAAGGCATGGGGAACAGGAGCTCTCTAACCAAAGTAAATTTGGGACCACAAATGAGACACGTAGGAAGGTGGAGTTCACATCACCT
The DNA here is from genome assembly GCA_024336885.1 of Actenoides hombroni. NCBI lineage: Eukaryota > Metazoa > Chordata > Aves > Coraciiformes > Alcedinidae > Actenoides > Actenoides hombroni. The sequence goes on from WUAM01000395.1 coordinate 25,728,844, forward strand.
CTGAGTAGCTCAATACAGTCTGTCCATCTCTCTGTCTGTCCAACCTTCTAGAAAACTCTGACAATTCCTGCTTCAGTCTCCTGATTACAGCTCTGGGACCAGCAATGTCAGAGGTTGCACCAGTGAGCATATTAGGTGTTTGGTGCTAACCTAGGCCAGGACTAACTAGGGGTGACTCAGGGCTGGGTTTGCTAGGGTAGTGCAGACACCATTAATATTGGTGAGCACCTTTGCATCCCTTTTGTTAAAGCATCTAGCAGGACTGGTCAAATGGATGATTTGATCTTTGTTACTTAGATTTTCTTCCAAATTAGAGTAGATCCAACTTCTAGCAGAAAGCAAAGTTCACTTTTAAAGGTATGGCAGGGGCAGAAACATTTCAATTTTGTAATTAATTACAACATAGATCATAGACACATAGAATCATTTTGGTTGGAAAAGACCTTTAAGATAGAGTCCAGCCGTTAACTATTAACCTAACGCTGCCAAGCCCACCACTAGACCATGTACCTCAGCACCACATCTACATAACTTTTTAATACCTCCAGGGATGGTGACTCCACCACTTCCCTGGGCAGCCTCTTCCAGTGTTTAACAACTCTTTCAGTGAAGAATTTTTTCCTCATGTCCAACCTAAACCTCACCTGGCACAACTTGAGGCCTCTTGTCCTGTCACTTTTTCCTTGGGAGAAGAGACAGACCCCACCTGTCTCCAACCTCCTTTCAGGGAGTTGTTGAAAGTGAGAAGATCTCCTCAGAGCCTCTTTTTCTCCAGGCTAAACAACCCCAGTTCCCTCAGCTGCTCCTCACAGGACGTGTTGTCTAGACAGTTTCACCAGTTTTGTTGCTCTTCTTTGGACACATTTCAGAACCTCAGTGTCTTTCTTGTCAAGAGGGGCCCCTACCTCTTGTAGTGAGGTGGTCACCAGTGACCGGTCAAAAAAGTATGTCATAAAAATCACATGTAATATGCAGACATGTTAGTTAATGAGGCCCATCTCTGAGTGAACACATAGCTAGAGAGGAAAGCTCTATACACTAATAACTAACACATTCCTTACCATATGAGAAAAGTAAGATTTTGTAATGCTCACTCACTATTTTTGGAGCATTTAAAAAAAGTCACACCACTTGAAATTGTCCCAAGTCCTGTTTCAGGGATGTGAATGAAGTATTTCATTTTCCTAAAGCAGGAACATGCAGTACTTAACATTTCCAATCAGAGTTTATTTTAGTCTAATTTATTTTCAACAGCTTTCCCCTCATCTTGAGTGCTCTGAGAAGAGAGAAAGATAATACATTCCCACTAGAGACAAGGGATAAAACAAAATCAGCAAAAAGAGATGTGTACGTTGAATCAATCCTCTTAGTGAGCTGAGATTTCAGCCAGAGAATTAGGAACAGGAGGGCTGGAGACTCCAGGTGTGCGAGGTGTGTTCTGCTTGGCAGGGGAATGTGATTGGTACATGGTGGAAATTAATACATATTTTGATGTCACCATGTGGCATGACTTTGAGATGCAATAGCTGAAGCTCCTCTCACATGTAAAAGGTCCAATAGCTCCGGACAAATCTTTAGTGTTTTGCGCAGCGACTTTCTCATTTGTGTTTGATTAAAAGGAAGATAATTAAAAAAAACCAAAAACCCACAACAATGAAGAAATAAATAAATAAATAAACAAATGTTTTCTCTGATTTTTGTTTTGTTTTGTTTTATTTCTTTTAATCAGGTAGAGGTCAATAAGAAATTTTCACAAAATATTAACCTGTAAGGAACAGGTTAATCCCACATCCAGATAGACTTCGGCTAAAACAGATGTTGTTGGATGTTGGTCATAGACACAGTCGAGACTTTCCATAACTGGCAATGTCGCTGACTTTAGAAGACTCTTTTTGAATAAGAGATGGAGCTGATATTTGAATCCCACCTCAGCGCTTCTGTGTTTTCTTCTGTCCTTGGCTGGCCTGGTGTGTTACTGTTTTCTTCACAGCTGTTTTTCTGCAACTCCTTAAAAAACAAATAAACACCCTTCTCTTGATACTTCTGTTCCTCCTGGAGGACTGCTAACACTGCAAAGCTGATTATGATAAATGTTCCTGGTGTAACTAATCTAACTGTTAAGTTTGTGAATTGCCAGCCTCTATCAGCTTGAAATCTAATGGTTTGGCCTATTTGTAAAATTTTGATACTCCCATGTCTTGCTTTCTATAACTATTCTAGTTTTGTCTGGAGAACCTGGCAGATGTTGGCAGTAAGGTGTCCTTCCTCTAATCTTCTCAGGTTTTGCTTCTGAAACAAATCTCTACAGGCAATAGTTATGCTGGCTGCTATTATCTCTAATTTTTTCTTTATTTTTTGAAACGCTTTTCTATTTGCACTAACTTCTTCTTTCCCATTTGACTGATCTGAGCCTGAAGAGGACTGAGAGGGTATCTGATCAGTGCTTATTAATATCTAAAGGGTGGGTGGCAAGAAGATGGGGCCAGACTCTTGTCAGTTGTGCCCAGCAACAGGACAAGGGCACCTAAACAGAAGGAAAAACTTCTTTCCTTTCAGGGTGTTAGAGCCTGGCCCAGGCTGCCCAGAGAGGTTGTGCAGTCTCCTTCTCTGGAGAGATTCAAAACCCATCTGGAAGCAATCCTGGGCAACCTGCTTTAGCAGAGGGGTGGGACGAGGTGGTCTCCAGAGGTCCCTTCCAATTCCTGACATTCTGTGATTCTGTGATTCTGTGACTATGCTCAGCAAAGATGATTGTAACAGTTCCGACACAAAACCTCTCTCCATACAGTATGCTTTTAAAGACTCATTCTCTGAAAATCATTTGCTAGGAATGAAGGCTGTTTATTCACAACGCTTGTTGGAGATATTTGAATAGATGCAGCATCTTCTTGCTCTTTAAAGGCTCTGCAAGCGAAGCAAAGAACATACAATCCAGGGTCAATGGTGGGGTGACAACTTCTGGGTTGCCTCAAGGCGAGTGATAGTTACATACAAGGATTTGTCAAAGCAGTTGGCGTACGCCAAGGTAAAGGTCTGTGGAGCTGCTTTTAGAATAAGTTATTTGAGCACATTTCTGCTCCTCCTGTGCTGTCCTGGGTGCTTCATACTGTATTACACAATGAAGTCAATGGGTAAAATGCAACCCAATGAGCTGGCCTTGGCTTAGTTCATTTGAGGTGGATGGTACATGTGCTAAACACAGAGGTAGCTGGACATCCTCATCTGGGCAAGCCAGGACTGCATTCTTCCCACCTACATACATAAAACTACTTCCTAAACAAGATCAGTTACCTGCATCCCTCTCTTGAGTGAGGTCTATCTTCCATGGACTGCAGAGGGACATAAGGACAGCTGGGCTCCAAAGCTAGGATTGAAATTAAGGTACATATTTAACCAGTTTTCTTTGCAAAGTAACTCATGATAGAGAATAGGAACACTTAAATCACCACTGTCTAAAAGGCATGGTATGGAAATGCATCTTGGGACTGCAAAAGTTCCTCTCGGAAATGAGTGATATTCTAGACAGGAATTTATAGCTTTTGTTAGTTCAAGATCTTGTCTTGGAAAAGCCTGTTTTTTCCTCTAAATTATCTATAGCCAAAAAATTTCCTTGGATTGTATGTTCAACAAGAGGAACGTCCTGGATGTCCTGGAAGGTGGGGTTTCTGGACATGTTGAAAGCCTGATACAGGTCAGATACCACAGATTGAACTGCTGTACTTTGGTCCTTCTGTTTTCATATTTACCATTGCTGTTTAAAAGAAGAGGCTGAGGAGAACTCCCATTGAGTAGACCATGATTACAGTAGATCTCCCAAATTTAATCAACCTCTTTCCCCCAAAATCTCTCAGGCTGAATTGGTCTGTGCTCACTTTAACTCCAGAAGGGATCCCAGTGCTCTCTCCAGGCTGCTACTGCCTTACTGCACAGCACATCATGGGTAGTGCTGAGCCATGCCAAGGATTCTTGCCTAGTTTGTCCATCACAAGGACCATCCCACTGCTGTGTTAACAAGGCCTCCCTTTTCCTGCCACGCTGGATGTCCCTCCAAGTCATGCATAGGAAATGAATCATTCCATCCCCCTCTTCCTCTCTCCACCACCTTGGTAACCAGCACCATGTCATTTTGGCCTCCAATCAGCCACCTTATTTTGGGAAAGAATAAACAATCCTACAAGGGACTTAAATGCTTAAGTGCTCCAAACCCCTCTACTTGGTGCAAGATGTTTGTGTGTCCTTTACTATTCCCTTCTCCTTTTTCCCTCTCTCTGGTCATCCCCCATCTCTTTCCCACCGGGGCAGCTTGGTCCCTTTTGTACACAACATCCTTTCCCATTCACAAATCCACAAAGACCCAGTGGGGAGGTGGACACAGGAAATGCTGTGAAATCCATCCCCTCCCTGTGACACTTGAGCTGCTGGGGAGGGGAAGTATTGTCATTTTTTTTACGTGTGTGGAAGTTGTGTTTGGGGTTTTTTTGTTTGGTTGTTGTTTTTTTTTTCCTTACGTCCACATTTCCCTTCCTGTTGATCTGAAAGCAACTGACAATGCAACCTGCAAGCAGAACATTGTCTCTCCCAATCTTTCCTTTCCTTTATTTTCATAAGCTTCGCTCCTTGCAATGCTAGAAGAGGAAGAGGAAAGATTTCATCCTGTTGTGTCTTCTACAGCCATGTGATGCCCACCTACCTCCATGCAGCAGGGCACTTAAGCAGTCCTGCTGGGGTCAAAATCCTTTAGCTTCACCACACAGGACCTGGATGTGCAAACTCGTGCTGGAGTTTTCACCTGCTACAAACTTTCTGCATGACCATGGTGACCATGTGAGCACAAAGGGAGCTAACAGGGTTTTTTTTGGAGGGGTTAACACTGCATGTGGGATTTTTTTAGCTACATCTCATATCCAAAGAGAGGACTATTGAAGTTGTTGACTTACATTACTTTGTCAAGCACAGGCCCAGCAAAAAATGATTTAAATGGCATCAGGTTAAGGGACATCTCACAGGACTTGAGTTTGCAGCTGATCTTATTCCCAGAAGTGTGGTTTTGCTGGAGCAGGGCTGTTTCATTCTGATTTCAGTGCAGAATACTATTGACATGCATGAGAACATACCATAAAATAGTTCACATCTTGCCTCTGAAAAGATCTGAGGCTTCACAGAACTGCTCATTAGCACTGCAGTTGTACTCTTGGGTTATCCCTGTGTGAGCCATGTACTGATGCTTGGGCTCAACTTTTCTCACACCAGTGACTGGAGAGAGGAGCTCACGCTGGAAGCAAGTATCAGTGGGCAGTGTGGAGGTGAGAGATTGCAACACCTGGGATTACTTCCGGGCAAATTTCTGTTTCATGAGGGCTATGTTATTAACTCATTATTGCCTCCTTTGGGGGATGGTTTAGAGAGACCTCCTCTAGGGTGAAGACCAGTGAGAGAAGAGACACATCTGTCATGGGAGATCACAAAAAAGAACTTCAGGCACCATCCTATGGATCCTACTGAGCTCCAACTGTATGAAGGATGAGCCTTGGACAAAAATTTTGGCCACCCATGGCTCCATAGGAGGTCTGACCAGCAGCCTGCCCTTCTGCAAAGGTTAGATCACAGACCTACAAGCTGGCAGCATTTCTCAGGCTGGTAAGAAATCAAAGAGCCAAAGTCCTTCTGTCCATCACAGAACTGTGTTTAACATTAAAAAAAAAAAAAAAGGCTTACGCTTAATCTCCCAGTACCAGCATCTGTCAGTATCACAGCATTTCAGGCCTTATGTCTCAGTTTGATCTCTTCTGTTGGCTTCATTTTCTCTTTCTCCAAGCCTGCATTGTCCTGTATGTCTTCCCCCCACTCCCTTTCCAGAGACTTGTGATAACCATTGCCTAGGTAACAGCATCTTGCCTGGTGTGTTTTACTGACTGCAGTGCATGTGGGGGCGTGTGCTGTGCCTGCATTCCCAGTGGGATAAGAAGTGGAGAGTCAAATACTGTGTGTGGGAGAGAAACTTCTTGTGTTGCTTCTGACACCAGCAGAGGCAAGAAGGTCAGCTTGTTGTGTCTCTCTGTAGTGCCTGGTAGCTGCTGCTGTGGTGGCTAACATAGGATTTATTGACTTCTTGGGGACTGGTGAGAGGTCTAGGAAGGCAGTGACATGGTAGACTTTCCTCTGGTGTGATTGCCCAGGACATCCTTGTCAAATGTGAGTTAGTTATGCACGGCGAAAGGTTTGATTATTCGGAAGCCAGCTGGTGGGGATGTTGATTGGCACTTCATTCATATGTTGGGCTTCCTCTGGAACAAGCTCTAAATCCAGCAGAAAAAGAAATAAACGCTACCACAAGATCCATCTATCAACAAAGATCAAGAGAAGGAGAACCAGCAATTTGACAAACTAATCTAAGAAACATTTTTCTGCCACCTGAAGGGTTAATCCAGACTGTCAAAAGGTCTGTGTGTTTCGTGAAACTTTCTCAGCGCATTAATTTAGGGAAGTTTGGATTTATTTCCACTGTCAAGTGGACTGGAAACCAGGTAAAAAACCTGCAAGCAGAAGGTCAGGGCATAGCATAGAGGATGGAATAGAAACAGGACCCATGGAGTCTTTAATTATCTTAGTTATAAAAGGGAGCTTGTAATATATTCATGACTTCTTTTTTAAAGGTGCCTGAAGCACTAAAGGTTGAATCCACCCGCAAAGTAAGAAAAGTAGATGAGAAGGTTCAGAATTTAGAATTGGTGGCAGAAAAGACTAAAATGAGGTTGTATGTGGGGCAATAAAGAGGAATAAATTCAAATGTGTCCATGTAATGCAAAAGAGAATATAAGAAGCAAGTCATGCTGAAAGAGATTTGTGAGTAAGGATGGGCAGCAAAGTACCTGGCAATTTGGTCCCACAAATCAGAACTTGCATCAGGAAGCAGGGGAAGGGAAGGACCTTCTTGTTTCCCTGCCACCTCTCCATGGACCTGTTGTTTGCAGGTTTCCTTGGAAAGTCAGCAGACCACGAGACACATTACTGGAAAGGGTCCCCAGGTCAATGGCCAGCACTGGTGAGTGAATGCAGAGGGAGGGGCACAGAACAGATGACCGCAGTCCCATGCTGCACAGTGCATTGCTGCAGAGCTGGGAGGTTATTGGGCTGGAGCAGAGCTGTGAGCTGTGGGAACACTCTGCAGAGAAGCACTTGACCAGACAGTGGAAGTAAATCCATGACTCTAAAAACCACACTTTTTCACCTGCATCACAGTTTCTTTCTGATCAGCTTGGTAACACATCAGGAAAATGCCTGACCTGAGACTCATTGAAGAAAGTACAACTCTGCTTAGTAAATTGCCTATTTGGATAAGGAACTAAACAAAGTGAACTATTCTGCTGCCAGCCAGTGTCTTCCCTTTGCTAAAAATTATTTTTCATATCAGAGAAAGGATATAAAATATTGACATGGGGAGATATAAAATATTGACATGGGGATACCAGGCTCTGTTGACAACTCTTGTACATTATAAACCATGGAGTTAGCACAGGAGAGTATGGGCAGCTCCCATCTCCTTGACTGGGGAAGATGAAAAGGAGGCCTGGAGAGGAAACCATCATCCAGCAAGACAGAGACACCAACACTTGTGGAAAATATCAGCCAGAAAAAAAGTAGACCCAAGTGAAAACTAGCTGACCTCTAGCTACTAAGCCACGCTCCCCAGCATGAAGATATCTCACTTCTCCCTTTGCCATGTGGTTGCCTCATCTGCCCCGTTCCCTCTTTTGGAAGGGTTACTCTGTACTTTTACTTTTTTCCAGTGATTTTAACTCTGTTTGTCTTTTCTGTGCAGAGCTTCCTAGACAAATACAGTGTGTCAAAAATGGAGGGAACCGTACCAGACACCATAAAACACTTTTGAAATGATTTTCCAGTACAAGCCAAAATGAAATAACTCAGCGTAGTGTGCATATCAATCCTGTGGATTAATTTCCATCTCAATATTGATTAGAAATGAAAGGAGCAACCCTTGGAAATGAACATATAGCTCCCAACACTTCTGAAAAGTTTTGAACTCCTTTGTGTTGTTCTCATCCTTCTTCTATCTTTTTCTTCTTTGCTTCTTGCCTTGCCTTGTTTTACCTTTCCTCCCCTTTCCTCTCCTTTCAATTCTTCTTTCCTTTCTCTTTTCCTTTCTCTTTTTCTTTCTCTTTTCCTTTCCCCTCTCCTCTCCTCTCCTCTCCTCTCCTCTCCTCTCCTCTCCTCTCCTCTCCTCTCCTCTCCTCTCCTCTCCTC
>WUAM01000395.1:25737177-25756379 GCA_024336885.1 Actenoides hombroni
TCTCCTCTCCTCTCCTCTCCTCTCCTCTCCTCTCCTCTCCTCTCCTCTCCTCTCCTCTCCTCTCCTCTCCTCTTTTGGTTTGGTTTTTTTTTCCTTTTCCTTTCTTTTTCTTTTACCATGAATGAAACAACTGTAACTATGCCATTCCAGCTAGATTCAGAAGCAAGGCAGCGAACAAGACCCTGGGGCATAAATCAAACACTGAAGTCCTCTATGTAGGGAGAAAGAAAACAGCTTCAATATGTGCTTACAGTACTGTAAGGGGAAATAAAATTCCTTGGAATTAGTAGTTTCTTTCAATTCCCTCTCATTGCATTTTTGTTTGCGTTGGATGGCTGTCCTGTGGTTTGCAGCTTGTATACTATTAGATTTCTTCTTTTGGGATTTAATGTCCTGAACAATAATGTCTTTGGGATACAGATGCTTTCTGCATTGTGTGAAGACTGGAAATGAGAGGAAGTTTATTACAGTGTATGACAATTATCAATTATTGTTCATAATTCTTATTAATCTGGAAGCATTTAGGAGCTGGAAACACACGTGAAAACCTCATTGTGTGACCCAAGGCTGAGCCCTGCAAGGGCTCATTGCACTTTAGCCAGACAGGTGGTAGAACACTAGAAGATGATAATGGTTACCATCACATTTTCCTGCTAATTACCTTTTCCCTATCACCCCTCTGCACCACTGATGCTCCTTTCTCTGATCGCAGACCTAGAGGAATTTTACCTCATCCTTCTTTACTGATTTCTTGACAATCCTTTATGGGAGCTCTCCCTTTCCACTCAGTCTTGCATTCACACACCTTCAGAGGAGAAACTGAATCCTTTGAGGATACCATTACCTGTGAGGGGAGCTGACTGGGCTCTCAGCAGTGGAAAAAGTTTTAATGAAGATGTTACCTGCTCATGAGATAAAATGGGGAGAAAATGACAGGAGTAATCACCCTTTTCCCCATTCATTTTCAGATGATTAGTCACTGCGAAAGGCAGATATTCAGGTGCCTGTTTTCACACAGGGGACTTGCAAAAGTAGAAGGAAACATCAAGGATGGAGGGAAGAATATATGGAAACAGGCTGGAAAAGGAATGGCCAGACATGGGATGAAAAATAATAGGGTGAAAAGGAAAAAGAAATAACACGGCAGGAAGAGGAACCAGCACCAAAGGTAGAAAGAGGAATTCAACCTCCTGCCACCTGGTTCTCTGTGGTTCTAAAGCACGGGGGAAATTTTCAAAGAGAAAAGGCTGTTGGTAATACCATGAGCACTGATTGTCTCCTTTGTTTGCTGGAATTGCTCATGAATACTGGAAAGCTACTTTGAAACTTCTGTAGAAACAGCCTCAGAGTTTGTCTTCTGCCTCATGTTCTGGGCGAGGAACTGCAACGACTCACCAGCCACTGGCCACAAATGGTCACAGAATGATAGGGGTTGGAAGGAACCTCTGGAGGTCATCTCGTCCAGCCCTCCTGCCCAAGCAGGGTCACCTAGAGCAAGTTGCATAGGAACATATCCAGGAGGGTTTTGAATCTCTCCAGAGGAGATGCCACAACCTCTTCGGGCAGCCTGTTCCAGGGCTCTGGCACCATCACAGCAAAGAAGGGTTCGGATGGAACCTCCTGGGTTCCAGTTAGTGCCCCTTGCCTCTTGTTCTAGTCACAGTCATCCCCTGGTGAAGGAAAAGTGCTCCAGTTCCAAGACTACATCCAGCCCTCAAAAAAACAGTGCTGTGGGGTCCTGCACTGGCGCTCTGCCCTTGAAAAGTGCTTTGGTGAAGTGAGGCAGCAGGTCAGATAGCACAGCTGTCTTGCTTACTTTGGACTGCCTTATGCTTCATTACCCTGCGACAAACGTGGATGGGGAGCTGAGAGGGGCTGAGAAGCTGCTTTTTTATCCTGTTTCCAAATGGAGGAGGAGAATGAGTGACACCCGAAAGCCACAACGTGTGCATCTGTGGGGTAGGACTGAGAGGGGAGGTGGGGGGAGTGGACACCCTCCCTCTGTGTGTCTGTGGGGTGTGCATCTCCCTCCATCCCCTGCCTCTCCCTCTCCCACTCCTCCCGAGGTGCCTTTCGGAGCTGCTGCTGTGGCAGGTGAGTCAGTGTGACAGCTCAGACACGGGGCAGCCCCCTCAGCTGCCGAAATGCCAGCCAACCTCCCAGCAGACTCAGAGCCCACTATTATCAACGAAAGCAATGCATTATTGTTCCCCCCCCCCCCTTCCTCCTTCGGCTGCCACGGTGAGTCAGTAATCAAGGTTCCTTTGTCATTTTGTGGGGTGGTGGGGGAGCTGGCTGTGGTGCCAGTGGGCACAAGCTACATGGGGCAGATTAGCTGCATCCTTGTGTGGGTCATGCATTCCTTTCCTGCCTTGGCTGGGAGAGCCACACCAGCTGTAGTAAAGGGCAGGAGGATGGACAGGAGGGGGGAAAGAAAAGATGGGGGGAAACAGGGAAACAGCCTTGCTCTGAATCTTAACACTTCCCTTCCTGATTTACAGCTCTCTTGGAGACCAAGTTCCTACCCTGCTACTGGCAATAGTTCAACAAAAGCTGGAGAGGTTAAGAGGGGAATTAAAAAAAAAAAAAAAAAAAAAAATCAAAAAATAATCACAGCAGCTGTACTGCTGAAGTCCTGGGAGCACTTGGGGAAGCTGGTGGGCAACAAGCCTGATGTCTGTCCCTTTGGTTTGGGCTGCGTGCTGTGGAAAACATGACAGCAGCAAGAAAAGCGGTGAGGGAATGAGGGGACTGAAGGGGAGGGCAGGGCAGGGGGTGGGGTGGCTGAGGGTTCACTGCCTGCAAGGGAGAGGGAAAGAGAGCCCTGGGAAGAGGAGGGAGGCCAGGGATACTGCCAAGGGGAAAGGGGCAGCCCAAAGTGTGCTGAGGGATGATGTGGAGCAGAAAATCAACCGGGTCCTGCCGTGTGATCCTGCAGACTTCTGTGGAGGTGTCTTTCCCTGGGATGGCACAACTGGTGTGGTAGGTTGGAGTAAAGGACAGCGTGGTCCTGAACAGCCAAAGCAGATGTCAAGGGGAGGGCAAGAGTAGGATAAGTGCACTGGAATACATTCCTGGGGTACCTCAACCCTGGCAATGCTCAGGGACCTTCTGAATGAGAGCTGGTGTGATAGTACCAGGCAGCACTGTGTGGATTTTTCTCCTGTGATTTTTTTCAAAACGCTTCTTAAACCCATGCCATCACCAGTGGCATCATCCAGCAAAGAGCCTCCACAGCTTAGCACAATCTATGTGAAAAAGTATCTCCTTGTGTTTGTGATGGTCTCCTTGTCTTCTTATATTAGAAGGGAGTAAAATGATTATGCTCTCATTGAGGATCTCTTGGTCCCTCATGATTCTGTAGGCTTCTCATGTTTCCCCTCAGCCATCATTTTTCCAAACCAACAAGTCCTTTGATGTGCCATGGTGGTCTTTCTCACACTGCAGGACACCTCATGACAACTGAGGCATCAGTTGTGTGTCCTCACCATAGACTTGAGGTTTGTGTGGTGCCCATGGGATGGGCAAGGTGGCAGACACCTTCCTTGGCTGCTGAATACAGCACCAGGACAATGTCCCTACAAGGAGTCAGCATGGGGAAACTGCAGAGAGGGAGTTGTGTAGGTAGGATGCAGCCAGAGAAGACACAGTATGAAATGTTACTCGTCCTGAAATCACATTAATGCTCCTTCTTCTGTACCAGCTTTTCCTTCAAACACTCCTTCCCACACTTGCCCTGTGTGTGAGTGCATGGCTTTATGTAAAATCCCACGTTTTTAGGAAACATGGAGGGTAGTCATTATGCAGAAATTGCAGAAAACTGTCAGTTCATGGCCTCACGTTTGGCTTAAGTTGCTGCCTGAGATGCAGCTACCAAAGGCACGTTGTTCTTACCACGGACAGGAGCAGAGACGGGTTTCCCTGTGTCTTCTCTCTTTGAAAATGATTGCCTTTTCTGGGTTGCTTTTCTGCTGGATCAGTGAGCAGAGCAGTCATTGTGTGTGAGCACACTTGCCAGAGGTGACACTCTGGAGGCTGTCTGAACACACCACCAGGAATATCCTACCAAGCAGGTGGGACTGTCCCTTTTGGTCGCAATGCAAAATCAGTCTTTTATAGTCCTTAAGCTGGCAGCAAGCTGCATCTTTCATTGGTGAGTGATGCTGAAATACTGGAGGAAGATATGGTAAGACCATACCTCTTTGATCAGTGAAATCCCCTGGATTTGTCTCTCTTGATTGGCCCAGGGCATTAAGAAAGATTTCCTTTCAGTTGTGAGCATTCGTAATACCCTTCTGATAATACCTCTCAGATGTGGACTCCTTATTTTCTAATAAAAGCTGACATGCAACAGCCATCTCTTTAGATGGGAGCGCTGACCTCTCCTCCAACTGTATGTGTTTGTTGAGAGCTGCATGAAATGAGTCAAAGAGTTCAGAAGCTACTGGGGAGAGGAACAGGGAGAAACAATGTGAAGGCGAGTCTAAAACTGCTGATAGAGTGAAGGGAATATGAATAAAGAAGAGAGTAAAGGACCTGCTGCAAAGGACAGCAAGGGCTACTCAGGACAGTGACCCCAGGAGCTGTTCAGAAGGAAGAAGGGGACAGTAAAATGGTATGAGTTTCACTGGCTGGTATGGAACAAAACAAGGGTTTGAAGACTGCAGGAGGTATAGTGAAAAGGGATGAGGAGTAGCAAACACTTGACCCTCCTGTCCTGGTGTGAGTTAGAACAGAACTAATTCTGTTCAGTGATTTTACTTTTCAGCTCAGTCTCTTCTAACTCCCTGCACTGTCTGAAGGTAACAGCAGATTTTCACAGACAGTCTCTGCTTCCAGCAGTGATCACACTCCATGTTTAGAGCTACTACCAAGGGTTGGTGTGTGCAGAAGTGCTCTTGCTTATATTTGCTGTTGTAGACACCAAGGTCACAGCTAAATCTTGTGTTCCATGTTGGGGGTGCAGACAGCAACAGACCATACTTGTGAGAAGAAGGTGTTCCATCCCATGTACATCATATTCAGTATAAAACTGAGGGATCATGAGGGTCAAGCCTCTTCTTCAATGGCTGGTGTCTGTTCTGCCTTTGATAGCGATCCATGTGTTCCTTAATCCAGTTCCCATATGCCACTGAGTCCAGTCTGGGACTTCCCCCATGGCTGCTCCACAGTATCAGTGGTGATGGTGATGTAATTGCTATCGGAGAGGTTGGGTTCAATATTGGCTTTATATACATTCAATGTTTATATTTCATTTTATTGTTATTATTTTCGTTAAAGCTGTTTAGTTTTCTTTCCCAATCTGTAAGTCTCCCCCCCTAATTCCCTTTTTCCTCCCCTTTGGGAGGGGAGAGGTGTTAATGGACAGCATCTGTCATTCATCTAGTGCCTGGCCCAGCCCTAACCCTTGACACCTCTGTGAGGAAGCTGTTTGCTGGATACTAAGTGATGTTGGCATATTTTTTGTTCCTTAGCTCTATTCTAGGGAAAAAAAATATGCTTCAAGTACTTCTATCACTGAAAAGAGTATTTTTATTCAAGTATATCTTTTGTTAATTTTATATTAATTTATTATTCCATAGTAGAGATTAAGAGACAATTGATAGTTTCCTTAAATTACTAACTTCTGTAACTGCTAAATTGTTCAAAGTGAGAGGAAGATCCTGTTGGAACATTCTCTGTCTATATATCTGAAGGAAAGGTGGCATTTTTTTTTGTCATCTATAAAATTATTCTAACGTGGCTCACCTAACCTCACTTGTTGATAACAGCAGTTTGGTGCATACTTTTGACTAATAATATCATGCTTTAGTGGGTACCGGTGACACCATGACATGATCAGAATCACTTTTTGAGTGGCTTCTGAGCACAATTCAGTAGTTGGACCTACACTGATTTCTTCTCAGGTTGTTCCTTCAATTAGTTGTCTCTTCATTCACTTCTTATGTGGTTTTCCCTCTACTCTTTCATCTCTGATGCACACACATGAATTACTTTCTCTGTTATTTTGCTGTAGGTTTCTGAGTTGTACTAAAATGTAGTGATAAACATGCTATGGAGGTCGATACTTGCACTGGGTGTAGGGTTGGGTGAATGCACACCTGCACTAAAACTTCCCTAAGGCTGACAGGCAATTTTTCAGGGCAGCTCTTTCAAGACACAAACCCAACTATTAAATGTCCAGAATGCTTGTCGTTGGCTTTCTAATTTATATTATTGACTAAAATGTGACTACATTATGCTTTGTGCCACTTTAAAATACTTAGTCAGAGATAATTCCCTTCCAAGGAACCTGCAGTCTGAGGAGATGAGATGAACACACAAAGAAGCAAGGACAGGAAGCTTATTACCCTTCTAGTGATAAGGATTTGAGGTTTTCAGCACAAAAGGTCACCATCTTTCAAGGGATGACTCAGCCCAGCTTAGATCTGAGTCACTTCTTATGCCCATCCTTCTCTATGGAACACAGAAGGAGCCAAAGCCGATGTGGTTCCTTCCATAGACTTCTCCAGATGTGATGTTAAAGATGGGATCCTTAATATTTGTGTGCAGCTCAGTTATGTAAGGCAAAAACAGGTCTGAAATTTCCTCTAGGCTTCTCTGTGCATCTCTGGGCACTTCAAAGCTCTCTCTTGAACCACAAACCAGCCCAAGGAGCAGCTCTCAAGAGCTCCCAGAAGGAGCAGGGAGAGACCTTGAAAGATGGTGACATAACACTGCATGCTGGAAGTAAATGTGCAGTTCTGATTTTGTAAATATTTTTTACCCATTAAACAGTTAAAAATATCCAACATTTCTCCTTTTTTTTTTTTTTTTTTCCCTCCTCGTCTTTTGCCTGGAATCATCATTTGTGTGTGTTCATCCACATAATGCCTTTAACAGAGCTGCGGAGCTTTTTGTGGAGATCAATAAAACTTGAAAGGTGAAACAACTGTGAGTTTCTCAAGTCCTTTACAAAACCAGGTTTCCACAGAGCTGGGGTTGCTGACCCCTTTGGGGTGATTGTTAGGAGAATAAAAGCCTAGGCAAGGACAAAGGCAAGTGAGTATGGGACAGAAAAGGGGATTGTGGAACTTCTAATGCAAGAAAATGCCACAAATGTTGAAATCACTGGAAAGGTCAAAGCTACAAGCTGCATAAACACAGGGGCAAGTCAGGCTGGTAATGAGCAAGGGCATAAACTGATGCATCTTTGTAAAGGGAAGAGAATGAATGAATTGGGAAAGTACCTGGAAAAACACCTAATGGGTGGATCCAGAGTTGTATAATAAAAGTGTGTGTGGGATATTTAAGGCTTCTTTTCCTGATGTACAAGAATCCAGCTTCTCTAGGCATTGATTTAGTGAGGGAAGGGAAGGATGTCTTTGGGAGTCTTGGTGTGTTTAGTAAAACTGGGAGTCCACATGGTTTACATCCTTGTGTCCCTGCCGCTCCTCTAGTCTAATGAGGACTGTGTCTGCCCCTTTGCTCACCAGATTTCTGCTGAGCAATCACCATCTGCATTTCAGGAGCCTTTGCCCTTTCATTCATTTCACTCGGTGGCAGATGCATGGTCTTGTGCAGTCAGACATCTCACATACCTACTTCTGTGGAGTAGCTCTGAAATTTCATGTGCGCCAGTGGCCAGAAGGTGCTGCCTGAATACTCGGGAGTCATCATTACCTAAATGACATTTGGTATCATAACAGAAAAAATCATATTTGAATTAGCTCTCATAAGAGTGCCCAGTAAATTGTGTTGACCCCAGTAGAAAAGTCATACAAGCATTAATCCATCCATCCATCCACCCACCCATCCATCCCCACCATATTTCTGTACAGAACTTGGTAGTACTCACCCAGAGTTACTGGTGCTGAGGAGAAACAAAGGTTACATCTCCAGACACCCAGACCATGAATCCTTGCACATCATTAAAGGAATGGTGGTGAACATAATAAACTTACCAGAGGGGCAGACAGCAAGAATGTGGCAACCAGAACAGGCAAGTTGATGTAGTGCAGAAAAGCAAGTCTGATTAGATGATTTCAACTCATCTAATTCAGTTCCAGATCTCAGCAGTACAGGCATCCTTCCTTGCCAAATTAAAAATTGATATGTGTATGGGAGGGAAATGAGAGTGAACTTCAGGACCTCCAGCAAAGGTAAGATTGAATTTCAGGCAGAGGTTCAAACTCTTGACTTATTTTGCCTGAAATATTTTTTTCTTCCATTGCACAGAACAGAGCTCTTTAGAATGGAGCTGAGCATGCTTGGGGCATTATTCTGAGCATAAAATTCAGATCATGCTTTTCTGAAAAACGCCAGCCTGGGTCAGAATTGCAAATGTCAGATCTGGAGGTGAATTCTTTTAAAATCTCAGAACACTCAAATTCGGGATTCTTGTTTTGATCTCTTTTAGAGAAGATGGCTGAGGCTGAAGTTTCTGCTTCCTTCTGGGTTAGATGTATGTTTGGAAATATTTTACTTTTTATGGTGTTGCAAAAAAAAATGTGTTCTACTAAGAGGTTTAATCGTAAATTTGACACAATTTACAATTTAATGTCTAAGTGGTTTAAAGATTCAGGTTTATTTGTTATTGGGTTTGTGCATATGAGTAAAAGTAATAGTTCCAAATCTGCTTTGAAACAGGTTACTTTGAACCTGATAAACATGATGGATTTTGAAAGGATGTAAAGCAGATATATGTTCTCCTGATCCCTTAAGAAGTGTACGGAACACTTCTGACAACACCTTTCTTTCATTTATTGCTCTTCTATTCTTCTTCATTCCTAACAGCAAGCTGAGTAAGGTAAGTCAATGAAAATGCATCCTCCAAACAGCTGATGACCTGAACATGTTCTTCTTTTGATTCTAGAAATCTTCGCTTATTTCTTTGTTTTTAACTTGACATAGATAACACACCTTCTTAGATAGCAGATGTCATAGTTGCCTGGACTTTCATACGGTGCTGACAGAGAAAGGTAATTACATATTCATACACCAGATGTAGCCTATCCACAGAGATTTGCACCACCGTTTGGTCTAATGAAGTAACAGCTGGATTGAACGAGGGTGCGCTGTGCAACAGAAGAAAGACATCAATTACAAAGCAATCTCATCAGCTAAAGTCCCGCTGACCTTACGTCTGACATTCACATTCCACTTAGAACCTGGAAACTAGTTCTTCTTGGAGACAGTGCCTGCTCTTCTCCCGCTGCTTAAACAAAACTGCCTTCTGCTGTTTTCTGTTGTTTCCCCAAAGTGGGCTTTTATCATTCATTTATTATCCAGCTGCAGCCAGTGGTATTGCAGCCAAAGGTGTATTCTAGGAGAGCAGCATTTCCATCTGACTAGTAGTCCTCCAAAGCTACAAGGCAAAAGGAAAGAATAAGCCAGTCTTTAATTTCACCCTTTGGCTTCTTTTCTCTGACACATTCTTTGTAATTGTATTTTAAAATATTTCTATTTGCTCTAGTTTCACCTTCACAGCCTCGGGACTCTCAAAGTTCTCCAGATTCTGACCTGTGTTGAGAATTCAAGATTACATGCCTTTGGTAACATTTCTTGGGCACTTACTTACCCAGGCAAGGTTTAGATCGTTGCTCATTTGTGATCCACACTACAGGAAGCAAAGCAAAATGCTCAGTAGCTTTCCTCAGATATTGCTGACAATGCATCTTCCTTCAGTTTCACTCAAGGCAAAATGTGGTTGAAAAGCTTTCCCCAAACACTTAAGGGCTTCTCCTGAACATTTTGATGGAGAAAAGGCCAAAGCCAAGCAGGCTGCTTGTTGCACAAGCAAGAAGAATACATGTGACCCTGTGACCAAGGTAAACTCTGTGAGTGACAGCAAGTTGTTCTGGTGTGCTGTGCAGATGATCAATGAAGAAGAGGTTGAGCTATCTCTGTCTCTTCAAGTTTTATAGTCCCGTCATTATGGCGCCTGAGTAATTGTCACATAAATCAATAGCAAAAGTCTCTGTGGGCCAGGAATATTCCATGTGACTGTAGGCACTTAACCTGAGACACTTCTGATGATCACAGGATCTCCTGCAGGCAGGGGGGCAACAGGACAGTCCTCTACCCCAAGAACTATATTTTCCTTGGGTGTGTTGGAATCTCTATGTTACTAAAGCAGAAGACTAGATTCATAATTTCAGTGCCTAATTTAGCTGGAATTATTATGATATGATATGATATGATATGATATGATATGATATGATATGATAATAATATTGCTCCACTGACTCTGGAGCCTAGTGAAACTGCACGCAAGTCCTAGCTTCTTCACCAGGTGAGATTCATAACGCCTCTTCATTGGTTGGGGTTTTTTTTTGTTTCTTTGGAAAAGCTTTGACTATTAACCTTAACCTGACTACAAAGTTTCCGGAATTTCTTAGCTTAACTGACCTCTACCACATTTTCTTGTAAACCATGATGCAACCTTTCCATCAAACTTGAAGTTGATGCTGCTGCTTTTTATGTTCCTAAGGACCATCAGGAAAGTTTTGTCATGGCCTAAAGTACTAATGGCCATCTGGATCATCTGGGTTGCTGCTCCAATGGAAAAGTGGGTCTATTTTTTTTAAGAAAGGAGATGGTTTAGTGGCCCTCCCCGTTTAGTGGCCTGTCAGACATAGGATTTGTTTGATCTGTTCTGGGAGATTGCTGTGTTTCCCTCCTGATGATGAACCCCTCACTGTAACTCTTTTCCGTTACTGAGAGAAAATGCTGAATATCCAAACAGATGGGTTTGGCTCACCAATGGCCAGGATAGCAAAGGCAGAAGTTCTCCACTGTTTTTCAGCACAGTGAGCCTGATGTGTGTCTGGCGGCTAGCGTAAAGGGGCAGGAAAACACCCACTTCATGAGTACTTCTGGAGTGTTTGCATGAGTCTCTTCCTCAGCTGTACATACAGTGAAAAGGCGTTGTTCTTTCTGGGATGAGAAGAAGCTAATACCATGCAAATATTAAGCATTACTAGCTACAGAAGACATTTCTAGACTTTAATGCTACATTAAGTACCTCTCTTCAGTGAGAAACTGAACAAGTCCTGAAGGCTTGACACCTGTTCCATAAATGGGATAAAGGTTTTTAGGTAGAGACATTATCTTTTCCAGCTTCTCCCAGCATCACTTCTCATTATTTTTGCCAGAGGTTTCTGCTCTACACCAAAGAGCTTAACTCCCTTTAGTGTCTCTTCAAGTTTTTAGATTGCTTTTGCATTTCAGTTTTACTGTTCACTTAGTCTGCAGTGAATGCCTTTATACCCTTGGAACTAAAGAAATTAAACTTCTGTTGCTGTTTTGAAATGAAAAGGAGTGGTTATCAGTGGTGAAAATTGAGTACAGTGTGTGGCAAATTTAGCAGTGGTTCCTCTCACAGAAGCACCTGTGCAAAGCCTTTAGGAAGTGTTTCGAATTAATCTTGACAACCTCCGGGGATTTGCAGCTCTCTTAAAGGTGTTAGGTGATGAAAGTAGGAAAAGAATCACCACAGAAAGCTCTTTTGTGCTTGCCCTTCCCAGCAGCATGTCTAAGAGGGAGGGCACCAAGCAGAAAAACCTTGTATTTTGTACAGAGATGAAATGGGTCATCAACCTGTAGGTATGGAAATGAGTAAGAAAACTTCAGGAGTGTCTGAGGAAAATAGAGAAAATAAAGGCAGTCCATTTTCCAAATGCAGTAACTGTTTGCCCCTTCTGAAAATGTAATTCCTTCTTGCATTACAGCTCCTATATTCTAATATGAGCACCTCATTAATTCATAACTCAGAGATAAGTGCAGACAGATAGATCTCCCATGAATGCCCCTCACTACAAGAAGGACATTGAGGAGCTGGAGCATGTCCAAAGAAGGGCAACAAAGTTGGTGAAGGGTCTAGAGAAGAAGTCTTAACAAGGAGCAGCTGAGGGAACTGGGATTGTTTAGTCTGGAGAAAAGGAAGCTCAGGGTAGACGACCTCACTCTCAACAACTCCCTGTCAGGAGGTTGTAGTGGGGTTGGAGATTGGTCTGTTCTCCAAAGCAACAAGCAATAAGGCAAGATGAAACAGCCTGAAGTTGCACCAGGGGAGGTTTAGGTTGGACATTAGGAAAAATTTCTTCCCTAAAAGGCTTGTCAAGGCCTGGCCCAGGCTGCCCAGGGCAGTGGTGGAGTCCCCATCCCTGGAGGGATATAAAAACCCTGGAGATGTGGTGCTGAGCAACATGGTTCAGTGGTGATCTGGCAGTGCTGGGTTAACGTCTGGACTTGATCTTAAAGTTCTCTACCAAACCAAATGATTCTATGATTCTATGGTTCTATGATTAAGTAGCTCCTGATGGGTTGATCTTTCTGTGTCATGAACATTAGTCATCAGAAATAGTTTATTTACTTTTCTCACCCCAACTCTCCTGCAAAAAACTCTCCAACACTTTCACTGGAAGCCAGTGCTTTGTTAAAACGATGAACTACCTCCTTCTTTTTCCTAGATTTGCGGTTGGACTGCAATCAAGTTGGGTCCCTTGAGTAAAGGAGGAGTACCTCCTGCTGTGAATCTGTAGTGGTGTGCATGTTTCTGCCTGCCTGCACGATGGTCTGAAAGAATAACGAGCTGTGGAGAGATACTCTCCTGCCTATGAAGCAAATTCTAGTCATGTTTGTCCTGAAGGAAATGCTTGCCACATTTCTTTTCCACCTGAGAGCTTGATGTAATATCTTTTGACCCAGCCATTGTGATGGTATTAGAGACTTTTTCCAGGCTGTTTCTAGTGGGATGGGTGCATTTTGGGGTGTGCTCCTATTTTCAAGCAATAGAACCAACGGCTAAAGAGAATGAATTTTTGAGACAGCTTCCATGTAGACCTTGAATAAACAGAAGTATTTTCTTCCTCTCTAATAGCTCCTTCACAAGACCATGGTACCAGGTTCTCTCTTGCTTCCTCTGCCTTTTCTCATTACTTTTGCTGGTTTTCTGATCCAGCCAGGTACTGAGCAGTGATTCAAGCCATTCTTCACTGTTGTGCTGTTCCTCAGTTTCCAGGGAAACCTCTGGGCATCCACAGTTAAACTTCACCTTCAACTTCACTAGGATGGCCTAGCCACCAGAAAGTACCTTCTACGATTTCACATATCACTGAAGAGGAAAACAGCAAGTAGCTTCATCCTTCACTCTGAATGGAAAGCAAATAGTGTGCCCACCATCTTCCATGGGCTCAGGAGGTGCTCACAGATCAAAAGATAAGGCTGGTGGCAGCCGATTACAACCTCAAGCAAAACACCTGAATTTTTTGAAGACGCGGGAACTGTATCTTTTCCAACCTTTTAATTTCTTGGTTTCTGGCACTCACTGAAAGACTGACACTATTCCTAATCATGCACCGCTATTTCCCTGGTGCTGGTGGACAAGGGGGATGCCAACCTATGGAGAACTTTCAAGCTCTGTTTTCAGCCCAAGCAGCAAAAGCAAACAATATTTAATGCGAAGATGATTGTCATGGAGCCCATGGAACATTTGCAGCTGTCCTTTTTCATTGCCCTGGGTGACGTTACTGTGTGTTTTTCAGTTATAACCGCACTATGACACAAGAAGGAATGGGTCAGTAGTTTCTGATCAAAGCCCCCCCTCTCTCAGTGGGTTGCTTGAGGGCCTTCTTCTAGACCAACTACTGTCCTGCTGAAGAAGCTTTTTGTAGTGTCTAACCAGTTTTTCCTTGTTGCAGCTTGGACTTGTTTTCTCTTTTGCCTGAGAGGTCCCTGTAGCTATTACCCATAGTAGTAATGTTACTGCTGTGACTTCCAACTTACCTTGCCAGTACTGGTGCAGGAGGGGAATGGAGAGAGACTGCAGGTAGGTACAGAAAAATATCTCTGGATACATGTATGCTGTGTAGGATGTAGGACTTCACAGAGCTCTAGAACATCGGTGAAAAGAAATCCTCTTTTAGGCCAGAGATTCCCAAGCTGTGGGTGTTACGGTACACCTACCTCTGAAAACCTGTCCCAAGCATCTGTCTACAGAAATTAGTGCCTGCAGAAAACTGTGAGGAGGGATATCTTGAGCATGGTCGCACCAGATTGTCTCATGACTTCTTTGCTTTACGTTGTTGGTTTATACCCATCTGTTGTTTCTTGTCTCATCTTTCATCTAGTGAAAAGGAGTTGGCAACATG
Organism: Actenoides hombroni; assembly: GCA_024336885.1. NCBI lineage: Eukaryota > Metazoa > Chordata > Aves > Coraciiformes > Alcedinidae > Actenoides > Actenoides hombroni. The sequence continues at coordinate 25,751,310 of WUAM01000395.1, forward strand.
GCATAAGGATTAGACCTTCATCTTGAGGCTAGGGAAGAGATGAAAGCTAGGTGTAATGAAAGGCACGAGCAGAAGTTAAAGATGTTGTCAGTCTGAAATGTTATCAGAAAAAAAAGCAAATTAATTCACCCTCTCCCACACTTCTGCTACAGGGTAACAAGTGCTTTGACTTTTCCTCCACTAACTATTGGAGCACGCCAGTGATTTTCTCTGATGGTTACTCTAACTTTGCTAAAATCAGGGGAAAAAAAAATAAAAATTCTACCTTTAAAGCTTGCATTTCTTGATGAAGTGTTTCTGGAGCTGTCTGATCAATACTCCGTGGTCTACCCTTTCCTCTGAAATGTGTTAATGAGTGAGTAACAGAATGGGAAATTCATGTAACAGGGTTTTTCTAATGTGTGCAGTCACTTGACTTCGTGTACCTAGTGCAGCAAAGCACTTAAGCACATTCTTGTACCTAGGAACACGAACACATGTGCATCTCAGCATAGGTGAAGATTGATTGATGATATTAATAATGTCAAATTATATTCCTCTTTTCTTTAATCCTCTTGGGTTATTTTACAGATAATAAGTATGAGACAGACAGGTGCAATGAGTCTTAGGATGTTTTCATTTCACCTGATTCTCTGCTTCTACTGTATTTTATTGTTTCCAGAAGGACATACTTCAGATATTTAGACTTATGACACTAAACTAACCTCAGTAGCAATTCCACAGAGAGTACCAGAAATTGTTCCAACACGCTGAGAAGACACATTGCTGAAAGAAGGTGACCTCCACACTTATGTCTCCTGAGAAATTAACAAAATAATCTGGTTATCCTTCTGAAGCAATCAGCCCTCTGTGGTGTTGACCTATATTTTTTTGGTTCCTTGTTCAATCCCAGCCTTTGATCAACAACAACCTTAGATGATTTCTAACTGAGGGCTGACAGTTGATGACATGGTGTTTGATCATAGAGTGCATAGCCCTCAGCCAGGGTAATATCCACGCTTTTATAGTATATGATTCAGCTCCAGCTCTTGATTCGTCTCTGGAGGAGCCTTGCATCTGAATTCCTGTTTGGTAGTCTCAGGAAAGAAACCAAAGCAGCACAAGAACAGAAAAAGTCATAGAAACTTGACTTCTCCTGCTCCCCAAAAAGGCCAGGCACAGTGATGGGATTCTATAAGGAAAAAAATTACTTTTCTCTTGCCTTCCCTACCAGAAATGTGGAAAAACAGAAAATATGTGGCTTTTGAAACTGTTCTGGGGAGATCCTTCTCCAGTAATGTTCCAGTAATTTATACCTGGTGGATGTTCATTGAGACGGATGTCTCCGACATGCCGTGGGTCTATGGGAAAACACTTGCCACCAGCAATGGCAAGGAACTGATGCTTGACCCCCTCAATGGACCCTACTTCTTGTATCAGGTAGATGAGAGAGTCTTTGAAATTCTTTGCTTTTGTAACATTTAGAGACACAGAGTGTAAGGGTCAGGTTTTCATGAGTATTTAAAAAGATATCTTGGAGGGTTTATGAATGAGCAAAACCAGCTTATGATCTTTAAATGTAGTGAAAAGAAATGCGAGTTAAACAGTAACCTAATTTTCTGTGTTCCTACCTGCATCACAAAGCCCTGTTTTTCAAAGACATTCAGGTACAGGAATAGCATCATGCAGAGGGAAGTAAGGCAGTGGGACATAAAAGTTAAGAGCACAGACTTTTACATCCTGGGGGGACCAAAGGGGAAGATTAATATCCCTTTGCTTTGGCAGGATTTATAATATGCAGAGCATTCTCAAGCTTCCTCTGACCTTAGCAGAAGATGTGAGAAGGTGGGGCATGCAGAGAGAAGCCCAAGGTGTGTTTAACACTTCAGTGACCAATTCCCAAATTTGATGCTGCGTTCAAAGTAGAAATGCTGTTGCTTTTGGGTCAGAAGTCAAAAGTCATTCAAGATAGGAAATCAATCAGAGAAAGATGCAAGCAATGTCCATCTTTCCTGTAACTGAATAAGAAAGTTGGTGAAAAAAAATCACAAAGTGGGTTAAATAATTAAATGTGAATTGCCTTCTTCTTCCCTCAAAAATTTCCAGAGTATGGAGCTGCAGAGGTTTTATTTTTGCTACCTGTCCAGATAATTAATACCTGCCAGTTTACTTTACCCACTCTAACTATTTTTGTACTACTATTTTATTTTAAAGAAAAAAAAAAAAATAGAGAGGAGAGGAGAGGAGAGGAGAGGAGAGGAGAGGAGAGGGGAAAGGAAAAAGCAAAAGAAAAGTTTAATCTCTCTGACAAAAAGAATGCCCATCTAAGGTTAACTCAAATATTAAATCTTTTTCAAACTTTCTTTACATTTTTCCCCCCCTCATTTAAATATTTGTATGCTTTTTAAGTCATGCTGTGCCTGCTGATCATGTTATTCATTTTCTCCATAGCAATTTGTATTGGTTTCTTCTTTTCCTCTTAGGTACTCTTGCTCACTGAAGGAAGTCTGTCAGTGACCAGCTGGATGAAGTGGCTTTATAGGTAGTGTTAAATCCAGGGATGAGGCTAAGGGTTAGTGTTTGAAATAAATAGGAGATGCAAGAAAGTCCTTGGTACACAGTGACAAAGGAGGTTTCTAAAAAAAAAATGAGTGGCAAAGTGAGCTTCTCAAGTTTTATTTGTTTCTTTTTTTAAAGCCAGGATATGTTCAGTCTTGATAGGCTGAGGTTGAGCCAGATGCTTTTCCTTGTAGGCACCCTGACAGATTACAAGTGGGGCTGGAAGCATCACTGCAAGGCAGCAGAGCTCATCAACATATTGCTGGCACCAGTACTTGAGTGCCTCTCCATCGTTCCAACTGATCCTCTGTAAATAAATAGTAATAATCCAGGGTTGAGTCGCAGTCTCAATTTGTGGGCATGAACCAAGAATTTGGCACTGGCTGAGTTACATTTTTCTACTAAAGAAGAAGTAGCCAAGACTCAAAAAAGAACAATTAATATTGATACATCTGGATGTGCAGGCAGAAATAAAAAAACAGCATCTAGCCAAGCCACATGTGACCCTTGAGTAAATCACAGAAACAAGAAAACAAGAAACTCACATGAGAACCCCATGCCTTGCTGGTTTACCAACCCATGTCAAGCTGGTGAGCATTGCAGCAGGTCTGACAGGTCCACAGATGCAAGATAATCTGGTCCATACAAAAGCTGTACACAGAAGGGATTCTCTGACACCAACCTTCTTCGTCCTTCCAGTCACATGGGTATTCAATGCATGTTCATTTCACTGTTGTGATGGTAGACACGTAAGAATGACATCTAACTTCTTAAGGACCTGTATCATGTGGGATCTTCTAGGTCAAGTCAGATCTTTCTATGGCCTCCAGAGGCCAGTGTGGAATTAAGGCAGGTCTGGAATATGCTTGAATTTAATTACTATGTTTATAATTTGAATTCCAAAGGTCCAAGAAGTCTGAAACAAATAGACCATTATAGAGCTTTCCAAAAATCTTGTCCCCTTTGCATTCAGCAGTAGTGGCTACAGTTCTGTCAGAAGTATTATTGCCTTTATAACAGGGATGCTTTGCAACGACAGCTGGAGAACAAGGGCTTTAGCTTACCTGGGTAGCAGGATGGCAACACCTCTGTGGCCAAGCAGTGAAGACTCACCTCATCTCAGACCTTCAGGATGGCATTAGTCTGATTTATCTTCAAATATGGGATTTGTCTCACTATTTGTGGGTTTCCACAAGGGAAGTGACTACTGAACAATTCATCCCAGGCTCTTTCTCTTCTCAGAAGACAGTGAGTCAGTGGCATTAATGAAATTCTGGACAAGATTCATATTGTCTTAAAGAAGGTGCCTCTCTCAGGTTCAATGAATCATATCCCTACCTTCACTGAATGCATTGACTCATTCTCTATTACTACAGTGGGCATCTGATGGAAATACTAAATATGGACAGCTAAAATTAGAAGGGTGAATCCCAGACAAGTTGTCTACAAGTCAGCTAACGGAAACACTTGCAAACAGTTCTTCTGTATGTTCATCTCAGCGTGTGATTAATCCTATCCCATGATAAATGTCTAAATAAGATGATCAGCCATCTAATGAAAGTGTCTGCCTGCCTTAGCATTGGCCAGATGCCTTAATTTTAGACAACCAGGATTAGCTGAGTTGAATTAGATCCTGAAACATATATCACCACACCTCTGCTTGGAAAATATTCTCTTAGCACTGATGGCACTAAAGCCTCCGTGTCCAGTTCTGGGAATGCTTTCCCACAGATTCTCCAATAGGAAAAGAAAACAGCTAGATTTTTCCAGTATTAAAACTCAACCAGGTCATGATAGGGCACATGCTCCATGTTTCAGGGACATTCATAATCATAGGGCCTTTGCAAAGGTTAAGGACAGCATCAAGGGACTGCTGACCCAAGGTGCTTGGCATTGTCCAAGTACCTTGCTATCAGGATGGAGTTCATCCTGTCCTTTATTTTTTGATAGGCTGCTTCGGAGAAAACAGTCCTGTTTGCATTCATTCATACATTTTCCTGCCTGGGACAAAAAATAGAGAAAAAACCCTCTAAAACCCTCCATACTTGTTATCAGAGGATGTTTGCAATGCTACTATCCCTGCAGCCGGAGCTTAGACCCAAACTCATTGACTTCCTGTAGTCCAGAAAACACCTTGTGGTTATTACCACTTTACATCTGATTCCTGCCACTGACCTTGATGGGAAAACTCCTTAACCCACTTACTAAATCCCCAAGTCATCTTGCAGCCAGAGAGTAACAGGTGATATAAGTGCTTGCCAAGTTTCACATCGTTTTTAGCTGACCTGTATTTTGACTTGTTACTTGAATCTCAGTGTAAGAAAAACCCAGGGGTAACACTCCTCATGCCTACACTGTGAGATGGCACTTGAGAATAAGGTGGATCTGTAGCCCTGCCCCTGATCTACACCTGTATAAATTCAAAGAAAGGGAGGGGACAGTAAGAGAGGGAGAGGGAGGGAGAGGAAGGAAGGAAGGAAGGAAGGAAGGAAGGAAGGAAGGAAGGAAGGAAGGAAGGAAGGAAGGAAGGAA
>WUAM01000395.1:25780192-25793018 GCA_024336885.1 Actenoides hombroni
CCCAGGACGTGCAGGTGGCCCAGTCGGGGATCGACCGCATCCAGAGCTGCTTGTCGGACGCGTGAGACGGGCTCAGAGGAGCCGCTGGTCCAGGCACAGAGTCTCCCGGGCCCCGGCACGTGGAGCAGAGGCAGAGCCCAGGCTGGTGCCAGAGCAGGGGCTGGGACAGACTGAGGAGGAGGAGGAGGAGATGGAGATGACCTTCCTTCCCCCCTGCCGCGGGTGTGCTGCGTGGGGAGCCCCCGGCAGCGGCGGGGCAGGATCGGTGTGTGACAGGCTGGTAGGACGGTGCGGTGGCGGAACCCTTCGCGTTGACGTGGGCTGGGGGGCCGCGGCGGGGCCTGTCCTGCCACCCCCCGACCCCCCCAGACCCCCCCGCACCCCGGCTGGGACTGGCAGTAAGGGCTACCTCGCCCCCCACACCAAAAAAATCGCCTCCCCACGGGTTTGGGGTTTTTTCCCCGCTTTGCGAGCATCACCTCCCCACGGGCTTTTTGCCCTCCTCCCCACGCTGTTTTTTTTTAACGTGCTCCCCTGCGTGTTGTATCAGCCCCACTTCTCCCCCATCTCAGGATCCTTGTGGAAGCAGAGGCTGTTTGGGCTGCAACGGGCGCTCCCTGGGAGTGCAAGCGGTGTATGCAGCTCTGCTCGCCCCCATGCCCAGCATAAAGGGATGGGGAGCAGCCCCCAGCCCCAAGGGCTTGCTCGGGGGGCTGCGTACAAGCCTTTGCTCACTACAAGTGGGGAACGGGGTGTGCAACCTCCTGGGGGGTCATCCCAGAGTATCGTCCGGCAGGGATTGTGCCCCTTCATTGCTTCTGGAGGGGGGGAGTTGATGGAGGGGCTTCCTGTGGTGCCTCTGTGGCTTTTCTTTTCCCCTTTTTTTTTTGGGAAGGAGAGGGAGGAAGCAGTGTGATGATAGATCCAAATTTGCCTTCCCGTCTAGCTCAAGTGTAGCATGCAGGAAATCCCCTGTCATCAATACCTGTTGCAGGATATCAGCTTGGCTCATTAATTAGCTCCAGCAAACCTGCGCTGGTAAACAAATGAGTCAAAGCTTCTTCTCTGGGCCCGATCCTGGGCTTGCAGCTCGCTGCTTGCCACCTTTCTAGGAGAGGTGCAAAGAGAGAGGAGTATTTTCTTCAAGATGGATGACAGGCTGTCTCTGTAACTAGCTCGCCTCCTCCCCTTGGAGAAAATTCACATCCCCAAGCGAGCCTTCGAAGGGAAGGGAGCTGGCACCTGGCCTGGAGGTCTGCAGAAGACTGTCGTTCTCAGTGTCGCAGCACATACCAGAACGGCTGGATGTGGCTGCAGGCAAAGCGCAGGGGTCCCTGGCACATCCCAGCACTCACCGTGCAGAGGATGCTCCCATGTTCGTCTCATGACTCCTTCCCCAAATTCCCTGGGCTCTTTACTTGCCTGGGGTTTGCAGAAGGTGCTGGGATGAAAGAGGGCTGGAGGGGGATGATTGGGCTTGAGTGAAACTGGACTAAGGTGTAGGTAACTTGCTGATGGAGGCTGATGTCCAGCCATATATTTGGGTGGGGTGGGGATTTGGGGCTCTGAAGTGTGGGAAGAAAGGGACTGAGGCACAGTTCTCTCAGCTAAGGTAGGGATAGGCATCTCCTCCATATCTCAGTTGCTTTGAACTACATATCTGCTGAGGAAAACTGTTTCAGTGTCCCATCTGCATTGGAGAGACAGGGTCCCCTTTTGAGATGCACTCTTTTTCTTTAGATTCATGTGTGGCCCCCTCATGTCCTCAATCCACAGGGGACCAGCCCTTCAAGTGCCACATGCCCCTGCCAGGGATCTGTGGTAGCCCTCATTTCTCCAGGACAGGACCACCACAGATATAATCTCAGTCTCTAACATCCTCCAGTATCCCCGTATAAGAGATCCCATCTGCCTTGTAACCCTTCTTAACACTTCTGTTGCCCAAAAGGCAATCCTTCCACAGCACCACATCACCTACAACTCAATACTGGTGGCATTTTATTGCAACATAAGAATCCACCAACTGGAAGCCAAACTTCTCTCTCGCAGAGCAATCTGGCAGACCAGACCATGTGGAGAGCATACATCCCCTTCTCTTACACGCACTCTGTGTGATAGCTGGCTTTTTAATATGTTTTGCAGTGTGCTGAGGTTACAAAACACAACAGCACATGTTAAAAAAAAAAAGAAAAGAAATGAAAAGAAAATGAACAGTAAATGAAGTCCCTTCAGAGTGTCCATTTGTCAGCTCATCTCGGGCTCAGAAATTCCTTGCAGTGCCTCTTGAAGTGAGGGGTTTGTATTAGTCTGAAATAATCTGTCATGTTGCTCCAGGAAGCTTCCAGGGAAGGGAAAAATAAAAAAATTAAAAAAAAAAGAAAAGAAAGATAATATTTTAAATCAGAGGGCTGCTAGATTGGTGACTCAGTCTCTCAAAGACACACATCGCTGCCCCCTTTATGAAAATTTAAATTGGTTACTTCTGTCAGGGAAAATGAGAGAAGATTTGCTGATTTTAATTTGTTGGAGAGAATCACCCCCTGCCAATGTTTCAAAAATTAAACTAGGGATGGCTTTCTACTTGCCTTCTCCTACTCCCTCTGCCTTTTTTAACTGAAATATCCCCTCATAAAACATTGATCAAGGAGTGACCGGCTGATGATAAACGAGCTGTTGAAACTGCAAGCTCTGCCATGTCTGGTGTCATCCCTTATTGCTGGGACAAGGGGGATCGGAGAAAGCAAATGGTATCTGGAGGAAGAATGAACAGAGACCTTGTAAGGTAGTCTAGGCTTTCTACCAGTTGTGAACTGGTTGGTGATTTGGTGGTAAAAATTGAAAGAGGTGGCTGTAATTGTAGGTGGCGGACTCTATGCTAGCTTGACCTACACGTATGATGTAATAAAGAAGGAAATATCCTCCTTCCAGTGAGCATCATAGTTTTGAGGGAGGTGGTTTACTCCAGGTAGAGATGCTGCTTACAGGATTGATTTGGCCTGAAAGAAGGACAGATGTATATTTATCTGCATATATTTAGGACACCATTTTGTGCACCAGTATACATTCTTGCCAAGCTCTTTTTCTGAGCATCTAGTTTTGGTCAGAGGCAGGCCTTGTGATACCTCCTCCTGTGATTTCAGCACTCCCACCTGCATGCTCACCTTGTCTCCTGCCTGTTATCAGCCTGGCTTTGCTAGATGGAGATGTTTCCTTGGTTTTTGAGCTCAGCTGGCCTGTAACAAAGTCCTAGCTGTTTGCAAAATGGCTCTTTTCTTTCTTCCCTCTGGCAGATATTAGGACTATCCCATTCCTGGCAGACCTACCTATTCCATATTCATTGAGAATTAACACAGTTCTCTCTCCAAATGCTTTCAGGGTAGGGGTCATCACAATTTCCATGCTAGAATAGATCTGGAGCTGAAACTCTTTGTCTTTCTCCCATCTGTGCTCCTGTCTTCTTGTTGACCTCTCAGCTGATGATTTAGGCCTACAGCTCCGTAAGCCACTGAAAGTTTGATCTACTCATCACCAAGCCCTAGGGGGCTGCTTTAGAGGTTGCTGTAGTGCAGTCCTCTCTAAGGATCGAGGACGTTATAGGGCTGATCTCATCCACTGCCAAGCCATGTGTCTCAGGTCAGGGGGTGGGTAACAGTTAATTTAGACATTGGTCTTTCTGTGCTTTGATGCTTTCATCATTAAAAAAAATTTTAGGGGATTCCTCCATCTCCGTGGGACTTTCTGCCAGTGGTTCTAATGGACTTGGTGAAACAACACTTACTTTGGGATTCTGAGGTAAAGGGGCACCAGCTATGAATTCTTCTTCTTGTGTCTTGACTGTGAAATGCCTGTCCATCTTTAAACATTCCTCCTAAATCGTATTTTCTTGCCCTTTCTCAAGCCTTGTTTTTTTGGTGCCTTTCTGCAGAGTCTGGAAGTCTTCAAGTCCCCTGTAGCCACCTTGGGTTCCCTCTAGGTTAAAGACATGCTTTTTCAGCACACCTTGTACAACAATTCATCCTGCACAACGGTCCTTTGTATAGTCCAGCCCACTTTGATATGCAAGTAGATTAAACCTGGGGTAGGAGCCTGGTTTACACTCTATGTTGTTTAGCAGCAATCTAACAATGGCTATCTTCTCAAAACAAATATCTGCTGGTTCCTGCAAATGAAAGTCAATACACCTTCAGAAGGAAATTTGTCCCGATGGGGTCTTTTGTATTGAAAGCCCTGTTGGTAGATTTATTCATTGTACAGGTTCGTTCCCTTAACAAGTCAGTTATTCATTGGCCATTGCTCGAGGGTGTGTGGAATTTATGGTCATAGTCCTGTAATCAGATATTTTGTTATAGAGGACTTTGCCACCGTGGGAGGTTTGAATAAATCAGTATGCAGCAAAAATTGATCCTCTCACAATCTATTCTTGGACTCAGCCTCTGTTTTAAGAGTATCTTCCTCCTTCTTGAACCATGCTACTAATGCCTTTGCATGTTTGTGCACTGGTCAGCTTTACCAAAGCTATGAATTAGTGCACGTGCACAGACATACGCACACAATTATGCATGTCTTCTGGGCACAATTTTTGTTCTGACCACACTTGAGATACACCTTGTTGCCATTTCCCAGACTAAAAAATTAAATGAGTTTTTCCTCTATCTCCTGACTTAAGCATCTGGAAGTTGGAAAGGACTGCTTGAAAAGGCTTTAATCAAATGCCAGGGAAGAAAGGAAAATCTGATTTTGAGTAGCTGCACTGATGCTATAAGTACTAAAGAGCCTGGCCTGCTAATCTCCACTGCTCAGATGTTGTTCTACAATCTGATCGGCCCTGTTGAATTGAAACACGGGTTAATTGCTGACAAAATGCTGCTCACCTTTGTGCGTACAAAGAAAGGAGCATGGGTGAGCACCTTGCTTTTTGGAGCTTAGTGCAAGGTCACCATAAGCAGGCAATGGTAAGGGAATCTGGCTCTTGTTTGTGCCTCAAGAATAGCTCTCTATGAAGGTAAAACTACAGCAGAGCCCATGATTTTTATGGCAGAAATCAGGGATGGGAGGAAAGAAAAATCTCTGTAACCTCGCAGCCTGTACAGCTGCTGTCTGTTAGGTTGTCGTTGATGTTAAATGTGTACATTGCAGTGAACCTCTTCCCTGTGAGCAGGGCTGAACTCTCTTGGCACTTATGCTTAGGAGGGATCTTGGCAGTGATATGGTTACTCAATGGTCTGACACACTGTTTGCCTTGCTTGTTCCCTGAGGCACAGCATCCTCCTAGGGAAACTCTGGTGGCTCTAAGGGTAGATTTTGATTTAGGAAGAGCGTGTGACAAAGGACATTTAGTGCCTGGTCAGCTCTGGTGAGTGCAACCAGCCTGAAAGAGTGTAAGACTTTGTGATAGGACCATGTGGATTATGTCCATAGAGCATGTGAGTAGGCAAACACATGGGTGCTTATGGGAGAGGAGGCCAGTGGGTCTCTGAGCCACCCACATCTCAGTCGAGGCAGCAGATGTGACACAGCACTGCCCTCCAATCACCCACTTTAGCACTTGCGTGTCATTCATGAGGGCAAGTGAAGGAACAAATAAATAGCGAATGCACATTTGCAGCATATCCTGAATGCTTTAAAAAAATAACATAAACAGAGTTAAATACTGTCTGTCCTGTGTGACTTGCTGGCTCCTGCCAGCTTGGGGTTTTTAGATATGTTAATAGGGATAGCAATGCTGTTGGGACTTCCAGAACCTCCAGATGGAGATGATTCTGCTACCAGCAGGAGAGATGGTGACAGTCAGAAGCACAGCAAGGCTGGAAGGGCAAGGAGGAAGCCAAGAGAGATGCCAGTTAGCTGGGGGATCCAGTTAAGTTAGGATGCATGGAAATATCAGGAAGGCATCCTTTGCTGTGAGCTTGAAGATGTAGATGATGCTTGTAGATGTACCCAAGGCATCCCTCAGGGGCTAGACAACTACCCGCCTGTCTGTGAACAGTGCCTGCAGGCATGGTAATGCTACTGGAACAGGAGGTTTTGGTAGCAAGCCCCCAGATAGGGTTATCTCAGCTCAGAGAATGACCAAGACCAGAGAATTTACCAAGACCAAGGAAGATAATGGGTTGGGTTGCAAGAGGTGATTTCCAGAGGTCCCTTCCAACCTCAAGCATTTGTGATTTTGTGAAGATGGGACATGAGTGCTGCAGACTTTGATGCCCTCACTGGACATAGGTGCACTCAGAAGCTGCTCTTTGGCCTGTATACGGTAAGAAGAAGGCCTGCAGGGTATTTAAAGGTGTTGGTATCTCAGAAGGAAGGAAATCTGATGGGTACTGAGGTCTAAGGTCTAAAATCTACAGGTACAGAGGTATTTTGAGGGAGAGCAAAATCTTTTGTCACTGTGTGAGACACTCTTACTGCCCGTCAAGAAGCAGAGGCTGTCCATGCACTGTGTTGAGACAAAACCCTGGTTTGATGCTTTTTTGTCTTAATCCCACTTTTCTGGACAAGGGTCATCTTATAAAATTCATACCTCTTCGTGTCTTTGGAGCCTTACACTGAGTTTTTGTCTGGGCTGTGACCAGTGGCAATGCTACAGCATCTTTCATCAGAAATGTGCACACATGTTGCCTTAATATATGATACTTGGCTTCTGCTTTCATCATGGATGCCTTGTGAATAACTTCCTCTGTTGTCCTGGAAAAGCTGAGCATTCTGGCTTGTTCTGCAATTGAGCGGAGGTTTATGAGATGTAGAAAGTGGGGATCCTCCACCAGAAGCTGCAACACCTTCTTGGTTCTATGGGGCTGATGGGTCCCTTCCTTGCTTGGTCTGGCTTTTGAATTCTGTTTAGTAGCAAAGATCCTCACAAAAGGACCTCTAAGGCCATCGTAGAGTGCTCATGGAGATAGCACCTGAGTACCAACAGCATCAGATACGATGTGGGGTGTAATGCTGGGGACAAGAAAGATAGCTGGCAAAGCTGGCTGTGCTTCCCATCAGCTCCCAGCACGTGCAAGGTCTGTTTCTTGGGTTGGAGCTCATCTTTAAAGGTTCACAGAACCGAAACACCTTTCTCTTCTGCACCTTGAATAGGTCTCAAATGCGTTTACAAAAGGAACTCACCACGATGGTTTCTGTTTTGTGTAGTGAGGAGAATGTGGGACAAAGCAGTGATTTTTCTCACCTCCCTTCCCTTTCCCAAAAGGGTCTAAGTAGGACACGACTCTTCCCAACCCTGGAGCTGGGTCACCAGGCTCTGCTTGTGTGCAGATGACAGCAATGGGGGGTGATAGAAAAGCTGGTGCTAAATACAACTATCATGAACAACTCAACACACTGGATGCCCCACACCAGATGTGGCTGCCTTTCACGTGGACTGAAAAGTCTTCCTGTAACTTCTTGTACTCACAAATGCAGTTTATGAGCTGCAAGGTGCACAGCATGCCGGAGCGATGTGGTTATTAAAGCCCCAGCCTCCCACCTCAAATTACAACCCAAATGCTGTGTTTGTTTCCCACTTAATGCTGGCCCTCTGAGGCTCTCGTGTAGTGCTAAGCCCTTTTGAAGTCGCTGTTGATTACAGAGTAGACAGCATAATCTCCCCATGGAAGTTATTTGTAGCTGGGGAATAGGTGGGGGGGGGGGAGAAATCAACAACTCCAACGCAAACACCAGAAATGGGGTGAAGAATTGATGATACTCAGCCATACTTTCCACTCAGTGTCCTGTCCTGTCACTCAGATGTCCTTTTCTGAAAGCTTCAGTCTGATTGCTACAATTCCTTAGATGGTCAGAGAAGGAGCAATTGAGAGGGGGGGGGCGGGGGTTAGCCGTGCAAATTGGCTTCTAGTCTGGAAGGTGACTTCGGTGGTGTAATAGTTCTGTCCAGCTGCCAAGCCCTCGTCAAATACTGGCAGCTGGGGCTCTGCCTATACCCTTATTTTCTCTGTTCTTGTGGCAACTAGCCTGGCTGTTTCCTGGGTCGTCAATAAAGCAAATCGTTTAAAGTCATTGTGCTTTATTCCTTCCCAAATCATTCACCGATACTGTCTGCTGCCTCTGAGCTTTTCTTGATGAGCTCTTTTAGGCTTGCGTCACTTGATCACCGTGGGTTGTACATCACAGAATATGAGCATGCCCGATGTAGAGCTCCTGAGCGTAGAGGCAGCTGGTAGGTCTACAGCTTGAATGAGGTTGAAAGCGAGCCATTGGCAGAGATGAGGTCTACATCAGGTGGTCTTGGGATCTTGCTTCATCTCCAACTCAGCCTTATTCCTTTGTGAAACTTACGGGGAGCTGTTGCCACCTCTGGACTATGAGTTTCTTTGCACCCTCTCCTAGGCCACTAGGCCTTTCCTGAGGCCACTCTCGGCCTCAGGAAAATTTGGATTGGGGGTTCATGAGATTAAGGAAGTTGGTCCTCTTTGCTACAATGGGGTCAGAACCCAAGTTGGTGCCTTCTGGTATTACTGTGGCAGAAATAAAGAGGGTGGGACAGCTCTAGGCTGACAAAAAGCTGGCATGCAAGCAGCTGGATTTACTTTGTGGAAATCTAACTGCAGTTTCAAACCTTGAAGCTGGTGGGGTTTTTCTTTCTTTCTTTTTCTGGAGACAAGAACTCTTGTCGGTGAGTCTTATTTTCCAGATGCCCTTGACTTGATCCGTTGCAGGTCCTGGATGGCTGCAGTATTTGGCTTTTGCCAAATACTAGCCATAAATAGCTTTGAAGTGGTAACAGCACAAAGCCTGGAATTTTTGCGCTGGTGTGATAGGCAGGCAGTACTAGGAGGTGGAGGACATCTGCTCAGATCAACCCAGTGCACTAGCTTCTGATGCTGTTTCTCTTGTTTCCCTTCATTTCATAGCATCCCTTGCAGAGACTCCAAAAGTGGTTGAGGCTCAGTAAAGCAGTAACTACTCTTCCCCTTGAAGAGGAAAAGCTCTAACACTGGTTAATATTCAAAGTGAGAGAATAGTGGGGAAGCCCGGGTCAATATGATACTGTTGTTAGCACCTTGGTGGCTAGTAGAGGCTCTGGCTAAGGCTAAGTATTCTTGTGCTCTGTCAAATCAACTTATTTAAGGTCTTTTTCCTTCTTATTCCAGGAGGTGTGTTTCACCTGGGCATCATCAGTGTTTGTTTTCCTTCTGGTTAATCCTTGCAATTACTTTACTGTGCCAGCATCTCTTGGGGGGGGGGGGGGGGGTGTGGGGGTGTGGGTCTGAATCCCTGCAGATCTGTGATCTGCAATCAATGAAATATCACATCAAATGTTAATCAAAAATACATGCCAGGGCTTGTTCTCTAAGTGACATGGTGCACACTGTTGCCACAGGACTAAGTTCTCTCCATTTCCTCACCTGCAGCTTAGTCTTGATCACATGGTTTATTAGGAATAAACCCTGGCCCATGCTGTCCCCTGGACGGTGCTCGGCATCACCCTGGTAACAATTAGTGTGGGTGGCCATCAGACAGTTCTTGAGCCCAGGCTGTCCCTGTGTGGTTCAGCAGAATAGTTGTGGGAAAAAATGCCACTATCAAACCAAATAATAATAAATAAGAGGGGACCAGGAGAAAAAGAAAGGCTAAAAGCAAAAGTGAGCCACTGGCATCAGTGTCCAGGATTACAAGGAGATGGTACACACAAAGCACATCTCAGGACAATGCTTCGTATACACCCTGGGACGTGCCCAAGAGTACCCGAGGCAGCAGTGTGGATTTGCATTCGGTGGCTTAGCCCACAACTAGTCGAGGTCAGCGTGTTGAACGGTGGAGCGTGGCATCTCCAATGGCTCTCCAACTTAATGTTGACCCCCTTGGGCTGCACTCCTGAATACGCTCACTGTTTGATGGAGGCTCCTGGCTCAAAGGGCAGCACCAGTCCAGTGCACACATAGAAAGAGACAGACAGACCTGGCAGCACTATTTTTTTGGTCCAAGCTTCAGTGACTTTCAATAGCCGGGAAGGAACTTGGCTCCTCCTTTGCACCACTTCTCAGTAGTAACAATGAAACACACTTCCCTGACTTCACTGGCTTCCCTGAGCATCTGTTTCACCCGTGGCATGGGGGAAGTGATTTTCTTCACTGCTGTACTGATTGGAAGTCAAACAGCCTTCAATCCCATGTTGATTATGTTCCTTGGAGCACTGAGTCTCCTGCAGGCTCTGAGAGCCTATATGCATGAATGCCAACCTGTAATCCAGCAGAGACTTCGAAACCATATTTTCCTGTGAGACAAAGCCTGATAATTTCTGGCCATTCAAAAACATTCAGGAACATCCTAAATTGTGTCCTCTGGGCTGGATTCCAGTGTCAAGTCTTTTGTATTTCAGACTCTCCTGTATGATTATTGGAGCAGGGGGATGGAGTCACTACATGAGCAATCAAGGACCTTCCACCCGCCTTTCCTCCACCACTATGGCATTTTACAGAACCCCAGGGTACTTTTTAATCCTCTTCCCCTACGGCGCTGTACTTATGGCCCAGTAAACTAAACAGGGATAGGACACAGAGCCAAAAACTACCCTGTATTTGTGCAGATAGTTTACTTTTCAGAACACACCCTGATGTGTTTTCAGCCCTGTTCAAGCAGCAGCCTCCCATCCTGAGCCTGGCCACCATTTGAAGGACATCTGTTCAGGGATTGTTCCCAGCAGGGACATGGGTCATCTTCTTCTGGCAGGGAGAGAGGGTGAAATCTCTATCTGTGCAGTTGCCCTGTGTTAACTGCAAACCAAGCAGCAGTGCACAGGCTGAGCTGCCTGGAGGTGCCTATCTGGGGGCTCCTCTCTGGACTCTTAACATCGCGCTGCAACAATCAGCCACTTTTACAGCTCTATAGATCACTGGATAAAAAACACATTTAATTCTATGGTAAGGTCACTTTTTAGTTAAAAGGGACAGAATGGATTTAATTTATAAGCCTCTCCAACTTTATGGCTTGCATTTAGAGTTATATGTATTATGTAGTGCCAAACACGTATTATAAAAATTGATTCCCCCTTTCTCCTCCCTAGATTTGCTGTGTCAGGAGGATTCTGATTACCCTTCTGTTTGCTTCAAGCCAAAAGGTAGACTGAGGTAGGTCTGAACATCAGGGTTGACATCCCTGAGAGCAAAGTGCAAGTTTATAGGGAATGAAACTGGCCCAGATCATTCCCACCTGGTTAGGGGAGGGGATGAACATTATTTCTACTACAATTACTACCACAATACAGGATAGGAGGATGGGGCCTGAGGTCTGCAGGGGAAAGTGCAACTCAAAGTGATTGCAAGGTGCAAGGGGTCGGCAGGTTACCTGGTATTACTGTCTTTGTGTGGGTGTTTTCATGGAAATGTGATGTAAACACAGCCTCTGAATTCAACAGCAAATTTCAGGCAGGAGAAATAAAGTCCAGAGGAGGTTAGACAGAAAAATATTATTTTTTTTCTCCCAGGAAAGCTTTTAAACATTTTTTAAGTGTCTTAACAGTAGTGAGAATGAAGGTTGGAGAGAGACCATTGAAGGGAAGAGGGAGAATGGGGTGATAGCAAGAGGAAGTAGACCAAATTTGTCACCTGATCATCACTCCCAGCATCTCAACAGTTGGTGCTGTAGCCACACCTTGGCTTTATTTGGTTTAAGTGGCCTCTTTGAAAAACAATTGACATCAGAGAGGGGGAGACAAGGAAAGTCAGAACCTGTGAGGGTGGAAGAAGTTGCTATAACCTTGCGTCTGAGCTCCTGTGGACAGGAATGGTAAGTTCATCCTGTGCTGATTGCATGGGTGCTGTGACTTATGATAGAAATCAAGTGAACCTGTTAGAGAGATGTTGTACCTTGATTTAGAGGCTTAGAAATGGTGTTGAATGGACCGTGTTATACAAGGGAGACTTGAGGCAGGGCTCTGAAAGACACGGGGGAGCCTGGCTTCTCCTTGGAGTATTTCTGTGTCATAGTCCACCTGCCAGGAAAGAGGATCTGCTTCTCTCTCTTGCAGCTATGTTTCTCGAGCAACTGTTTTCTCTCTGTGTTATTAAGTTGTGCTCATAAAATTCACAGCAAACACTCTGGACAAGCTGTTAGATGCCCTTTAAAGTTGAGGAGGGGAGAAGTGAGCTGCATTTGCCTATGCACAGTCCTGGCTGTACTTGACTGAGTGACTGCAGTAAAACTAGAGCTATAAATAAAACGCATGTGCCTGTGTCCACTACGGTAATCTCCTGAGAAGATATAAATTGCTTCAGGACTTCAGGGAAATATCCATAATTTCAGCCTGTGTTTATATTAACAAGGTTGTTTTTTTTTTTAATGTGGTTTTGTTTGCTGTTGGTTGGTTTTTGTGTGTGTGTGTGTGTGTGAGGGGGGTGGTGATTGTTGTTGTTGTTTTCTGTTTGAGGTTTTTTTTATGCTTTGGTGCAATGAGAACAAGGTAGTACAGGACACCCAGTCTACAACAGCAGTGTGAACAAGGTGTTAAGGGACACTTCAAAATGGCAGGCAGGGGTGAGGAGGGACTGCACGTTGCTTGAACAGGGTTGCACTGTGGCAGCAGTGGCTGTTCCTGCCATGGGCTGGATGCACTCTTCTCTGCAAGCTCCATCCAGGGTGGATTTAACTGTGGATTGCACGATCTTGAATGTTGCATAGGCCTGAATGGAAAGATCTCTGGCCTGTGCTGTTCACCTTTGCTCACCTCGTTGCAAAACATGGCCAAAATGAAAAATCTGGGAGTTGTGAAACTGGATCCCCTCAAATCTTGAGTTGCTTAGGAATCTTTTTTATTACTATTATTATTATTATTACCATTATTATTTTTTAATCTGGAATTTGTGGTTAGCCTCTTCAACTTGTT
>WUAM01000395.1:25793118-25819179 GCA_024336885.1 Actenoides hombroni
TGTTTCAACAATGAGAGTTGGGATTTATTTTTTTAATTATTATTTTTTGGTTGGGTTTTTCTTGTTGTTATTGCCACTTATTTATTTATTTAATTGCTACTGTTATTTGTTCTTTATAACTATATAATTTGAGGAACTCCGATTTCACAGCAGAATACCAGGTATTACAAGAGCTGCCCCAAAGGTGTCGGAATCTGAGGACAGAGGTATGCTTGAAAGGACCAGGAGATTACCAAACAGTAATAAGGACAGAATACAGTCTCCATGGGGAGTGAAGTATTTGCCTCTGCATCTTTTCTTTCGGTCTCCAAGGAGCTCTGTCTCTCTAACAGCAGCATCTTAGAAACTGAAAGAAGCAGTTCACAGGGAATGAAGGTCTCTCTGGCACTGTAGCCACATTTATCAGCATCCTGGCTGGAAAGGACATGTACTTTAGGTTCAATGTGCATGTGGAGGTCAAGAATATTATTTTTAGAAGTCTAAACCTAAATTTGCCTAAAATGAGACAACTGAAATGCACCAGCAGGAACTCTGGACTTGAAGGTGAGATTTAAACACGGGATAGAGGCTGAGAGTCACACTTGCATGGAGAAAGATCATAGAACCTTGCCCCTCTGCTGCAAATATGCATGTGGTACCTGTGCCGGAGAGGGTAGTGACTGCAGGAGGCATGTGAAGGTGTGATTGAGGGGAAGAGGCATCACGGGATAATACAGATGGGAGAGAATTAAGGTTACTGTATTCAGAGTGACTATTTCTCTGGATTCATATTTGCTCATGTGCAGAGATTCCTGATGTGTTAAAAGGGGACAGGAGAGGGTTCAGCAAGTTTCTTTCATCTCTCCCAGCTACCTTCACGTTGACATCAAGTGAAAAGTAAGGCAGGAGGAAAGTAAGTGCATAAAGACAAAGTTTCTTTCCCCAGTACCTTGGTGTTCCACAACCCCTGGAGGTTTACCAGGGTTTGAGGATTAGAGAAGGAGATGGCCTCCAAGATAGCTCAGTAAAGGCAGAATAGGGCTGCTGGGCTTGCACCTACTGGATTGACTGTGACCTGGCTTGTTAACGTCACACTGTATCTTATCGGGATGCAGTTGCTCTGGGGGAATTTGCCCTGGACCCCTAAAATAACTGTATCCTTGAGGATAAGGCATTGGAGATGGAGGACCTTGAAGTAAAAATGAGTACACAAGTGGAAAGAGTGTCTCCTGCCTGCAGAAGTAGCTGTCAGGTCTATGGGCTGTCACATGAGTCCTTGAGCTATTGAGTATTTTAGTCCAAGGTTAGACCAGAAAACTTTCACCTTATTGCTGCTGACTCACCAAACACCGGAGAGGAAACAGCAAGGAGGCATCTCACAGGCTATAGAAATACCTTGAAGTAAAGGCCCCCCATTGTATGGAGGCTACAGAGATACAAAGATGTTTCCATCTCTCTGCATTAATTATAGGAGGACAGAACTAGGAGGCTCCTTCCTGAAGCCAGCTGCCTTCCTGGTGAACTCCAGCTCAATGGTAGCAAGGAGACTGTCTTATTACTTATACTTGACTGACTGTCCAGGACAGTAACTTTTCTGGTGGTTAGAAACTTCAACTCAGGTACCCTTTTTGGCCAAATCAATCCTGTTTATCTTCATGGCATCGCTGCTCCTTCATTTAAAGAGTCTTTCTTCACCCAGTGCTTCCTTCTCATTATTTATAGCATTTTAATTTTTTGTTCACCTTATTTTTGCAAGGCCAAATACAGCCATATCTTGTGTTCTCCTAGTCACCCAAGTGATCTTTCTCTGTGACACCCTCTCACAGTGAGTTCATATTTTTTGAAGCTTACTGGGGAAAAAAAAAAGATACAGTATTTATATACAGCTGAAGATAACATTATCCCTATTTGGAAAACTGGAAATATCTCCCCCAGTGCATTTGAGATTGACATGTTGCCTTTTTTACCACTGTGTTGTTTGTTTGTACCCAACCTATATCTTCATCTTCTGCTTTTTTTTTTCTGTTCCATAGAAACCACTTTATTCTTTAATAGTTTTTACCTTAAGAATATCCCCACTGCCTAAATGTGACAGTATTATGTTACACCTAGGGAAATGGAGGCAAAGGAAAAAAGTGACTTCATCTTCATGAAGGGGGTTGTAATCCTTGACAAAAACATTGCTGAAGAGAGAGGATCGTTCAATGCCAGGCTGCTGTGGGCATCAAGGCTTTGTTCTGACGTGACTTCCCTCTGACACCAATGAAGTCTAGGTTCAAATGCCTTGCCATGGGCAGAGGATGCCTCTACCAGGCAGGCATTATTATAAGGAGACTGGTTGTTTTTCCTGCTCCTCAGCCTACATCCCCCCCTCCCTTCTTTGCCGGGCTGGGGATGAATGGGAAGAGAGAGGCTCTGAGTGGACTCTGTTCTCCAATGCCAGTCGCTGCTGAATTTCAAATAACTCCCCAAACAAAACCCAAACAAGCAGGCCCTTGTGTTCCTCTATCTCCTCTCTCTTTGGCCTTAGTCACCAGGCTTGGCAGCACTGCTGCTCTTCTGTGGCTTGTCACATGCTAGGCAGGGAGGATGGGCTGCTTTTTCGTTCTTCTTTTCCTTCAGGGGTCGGAAACAACAGAGCCCTTTGCCTTGTTTGTTTTGCTGGGGCAGGATTGAGGATGGGTTAGAGGAAGAGGGAGGATGGTGTAACCCCCCCCCACCCCCCTTGACAGGGTTTTTGGTCAGCAGCAAGGTGAAGGTTGGTATCTTCAGAAGAGCAGCTGCCACCACCCGTCCTTGTCTCCTGGTGATGTCTGGCCTCCTCTGGATGGGTGATGGGAAGGTGCTGGCTGCTTAGAGATAGAGGGAGAGGAGAAGATGCTGTCTATTGTCCAGGAAGAGTGGTGCCCTTGCATCCTGGGGGGATTCACCAGCTGTTTGGGGTGTACTGGTTGCAGAAAGTGGTCAACGTAACTAGATTAGCTTTTGTCCTAAATGCAGCTAGAGGTGAAAGAGAACAGCAGGACAAACCCATCTGGGAGCCACAGCATGGTTAGAGAGCTCCTCTTGAGACATCTGGCGTGCACACACTGTTGTCCTGGCACTGGGGTGCATAGTGGACTGGGGGCAAGAGGAGAGAGGAGGAGTAAAGGAGAACATACAGCTCCCCTGATCACCTCTGCACCGCTGCTCTCTGGAGCAGCCTGGGACACGGCAGTCACAGTGAGAATACCAGGCCAATGAGCAGAAGGATTTGTAGGGGTTCTGAAATCCCTAAATTCACTCCACTCATGATCCAAGACAGGACTTGAACTCCTTTCACCTGCAGGGAGAAGAGTTTCTGTGGACAGCATGGTGGGGTCAAAACTATTGCAGACTGGGGCAGCTCCTTATAACCTATTAATTTTCAGCAAGCCAAGCCTGATAGACTGGGACAGTGTAGTCTGTTTTGTGCCAAAAAAAAAAAAAAAAAAGGCTTTAGCACCATTTCTTTATCTTGTGTCTTAGATCAGAAAAGCTCTCTGTGCAAATCTCACTCAAGATGCACTGTGAGTATTTGGCAGCATATTGCGGTGTTGTTCACTCTGCTGTGCTCAGGCACAGGTCTCAGTTCAGCCCAGCTTTAATTGGATGAGAGGGGCTGCTCATCCTGGCAGCACACTTGGCGTGCGCTGACTTTAAACAGCAGGACATGACCCCTTGCCTGTGATCAACTCATGACCTAAATAGGGCAAAAGAGACCCCAAGTTTATGGAAAGCTTGTTCCACTGGTCTGAGTAAGAGCCAGACGACTTCTGCCTGTGATCTATCGACCAGGAAGAGAAAAATCATTAATAGCCATAGACTGTCTATGTGGAACAGATTAAGTGATGGCTGCTGCCTTTGCAAACTCATGGGATGGGTCAGGAGAAAGGAAGCTGACTCCGTGGATAAATACAAGCCTTCCTTCTGCAAGGCTCATCGCTACTGCTTTTTTACAGGAAAAACAGCATTCAAGATGTTGTTGTTGCTAGTCAGTGCTGAATGGCTTGTGGGGGTGTCGGGGAAAAAAACATAAGTAAGGTATAATTGTGGGGTTTGTGCTAAACTCTGGTTTCTGGGCAAAACACAGGAATCCTTAGGTGAGGTTCAATGGCCTCATTCTTCCTGAGGACAAGCTACATGAACATAACTGTCTCTTCTGGCATTGTGTGTGTGTGTGTGTATATATATATATATAAAAATATATATTAAAAGCGAAATGCAAGATGTTTTATGAAGAATGACCTAGTCTTGGTGCTACCCCAGTGTGTTTCCCTCAAGCTGATGAAATGATCCTAAAAAACTCCTTGCAAATGGTGCTTCATACCAGTTGATTTTTGCATCTGTTGCTATGTATCCAACATTGATTTGTTGGGCTGAGCTGCTGCCTCGAGTGAAGCTCCACTGCTTTTGAAAGGGTTTGTCTTTTCCCAGTTATATTCAATACCCAGATTTTGAGAGGCAGCTCCTATTAATATATCTTCTAATGTATTCCTACATGATTCTATATGATCTCTACTGCTAACTATATATATGAAATAGGGAACACTTCCAGCTGGGAGTGGTACATAAGGACTCTTTTACTGCTAGGCAACCTCTTCAAATCCAAGGCTGAAAATCGCTGCTCGGTCTATGACAGATCTCTTAACCTCTGAGTTCTTCTGCTGAAACTGGGAAACAAGAGGCATTTTGAAATGAAGGTGAATCTAACTTGTTCCAGAGACAAAGTTCAAATAATGGATAAGTTTAGTCAGAATTACCAATACTTATAATAATAAACAGTTAGGTTGGTTCCTTCCTGCTACCCTCTTCCCCTCTTTATCTCTTTATTTCTCTTTCTCCTAAGTCCATTGGGAAATGTTTTGAATTTCTGTGAACAAATTTGTTCATTCATAAGAGCTTCTCCCAAACCAGTTCTTAGCCAGTGATTTTTGCCAGACTCTCTTTGACTGCTGTATATTCATGATCCCTTCAGTTGAATTCTATATTAAATTGCTTTTGATAAAATGTGGATCATGAATCATGGTTACTTCACCCATAGTGTGTTTTAAGTGAGTCTGTATGTAACAAGGACAGGCAGATTTCCAAGGTATCGTTGTTGTGGTTGTTTTAAGAAATATATTGGTTGTATCCTAATGCTTCCAGATACAGATGTTGGGATTTCTGAAGTCATATTGCAGCCTTGAGTGCATATATGTGTGTGTGTTTTTCTTCACCTGTGTTCTATACACATATATATACATTTAATTCTGTTCCTTTTGTGAGTAGATGATCAGAACAGAAAGATGACAAGTGCTGAAGAGTTGATAACAAATAAGGCATTTCTTCACAATGTCCCAGGCACAACGGTCCTGGAGAAGCTCTCTACAGAGAACTAAATCTTTAACTGCTGTCTTTGAGGTTTTTTCTCCTCCCTCAAGACCTCCTGAGCTGCTGAGAGGTTGAGATCCCTCAGCCTCTATACGAGTCCTTGTCACCAAAGGGAGGCAAACAGATTCCTTGTGAAAGGAAATAGTTGACCTACAGCTCTTTTGGTGATGAACATTTTTCCAAATATTCCACTAATCATCAAAGTATTCATGAGTAATCAACAATATACCAGCAGCAAGAAGGATAACAAGAGGCAGTATATTACTCTTACAGCTACAAATTTGTTGCCTGTTCCTCCTCCCAGCCCCATCCCAGCCTCACCAGATTTATGAAATCTGGAGATCCTCTATCTGTAGGAAGAGATTGATAAGAAAAAAAAATATCAGATGGTGGTCAGAGGCGAATGGCTGAGATAATAAGGAATTTGGAAGATTTACAGAACATGTTGTTGAAGGCTGCCTGAGAATCAATTTCTGAAAATGGGATATGACAAAAAAAACCCCTTCTTGGATTTAAAAAAAAAAAAGTGTAGCAAGGCACAAGCTGCAGAGCTGATGGAATGGCAACAGTATTTGCCATGCAAATCACTGCACTTCTGGTGTTTTTTCTGTACCTGGAAAAGGAGATTCTCTTCCACTACAGTGACTTCTCCATTATGCTCAAAGATTGAGAACTAGTTGCTTTTATCCTAAATAGCCTTACTACTAAAGCTGAATGGGTGAAGATTAAAAACACTGCTTAAAGGTTACTTACATTACTAATTACTATTTGTCATTAATGGCCAATCATAGTGAGAAGAATGACTTTGTTTCTTTTTCTCCCACGACCTGTACTAGTCAGTCCCACTGCCTTCTTGCTCTTGTAGAGGATGTTCCTTCTATCCATCTTAAATAACTACCCTTCTAATTTCCTGGAGTATCAGACAGAGAGGTTGATCCTTTTCTTCTTGGTGTACATTTGTGGTACTTAATATTTGTCTGCTGGGTAGAAAAAAAACCCAGCTAAATATAAAAAATATTGTTAGATTTTGGTCTTGTTCACTTGCATGATAAGGAACTATCTCTTCCCTGCTCCCCTAAATAGAGATTTCCACACCCCACATAAGTGAAATCACAAGAGTTCCATATAAAGCATCTGTGGTCAGGAAAAAATCCAAATAGAGAAGATTAGTTACCTCATCTTTCATCAGATGATAATGTTCGCTTGCTCCAAGGCTTCCAACTCCCACACTTGTGAAAGGTGTCTTATAACTAGCATCAAAGCTGAGCCAGGAAATTAAAGCACCAAGTTTTGATCAGTAAACTCTTTCCTCTTGCACAAGCCAAGATGGTCTACGGAGACAAGCTGTCTGCAAGAACAACCCAAAGTTGTTGCTGGCTAACTCCAGTTCTATCAGTTTCTCTTTATGAACAGTGTTAATCTTTGGCTCATAGACTGAGAAGAGGTGATTTGGGAATTTACAGCATCTTACTATTGTCCTTTTGTACATCCCTTGGCACTTGCTTTCACCTAACATGTCCAATTGCTTATGAGACTTGTCTTGGAAACCCTGCAGCCTAAGTACCCGAGCCATCAAGGATTTCTCCAATATAGAAACCGTCAAGGTTGTGCCACTGAGTTTTATTACCAACGGGGACTCCTTAATCCATCTCTTTTCTTTAGAACGTACCAGGTGTCCTCACGGTCTCTGCAGAGAGGAGATCCTTTTTGAGTTGATGTATGTCTTGATCTCTGAAAGCAGCTCCTAATCTCTTGTGTCTGCTGCCACAGTAATTTCTGTGCTTTAAGGTCTTCAAGAGCGCTGAGAATCCTTCAAAACATTAAAAGCAATTTTTAAATTATTGACCACTAGCATGAAATAGGCGTCCTGGATGAAGAATGGAAAAAGGTGCCAGGCTGGATGGAAAACAAGGGGTGACACAGACAAGAGATTTGATACTTCCCTGTTTGCCTGTGACTCTCCCAAGGTTTGAGTCCCTCGTGTAAATCCTGAGCAGGGAATGAGGAAGAGAGCTTTTTTAGGTCCCAGTGGTGAAAAGGGGAACAGACACTCTTGAAGGTCACCAGAATGCTGACATTTGATAAGCAGCAGGAATGGAAAATTACGAATCTTGACCTCCTCCAGCACAGCAGAGGAGGTACCAGCATTTAACCATCCCAGGGGACAGGAGCTGTGACTGCACCTGCTTCCAAAGGGCAAGGAGAGGACAAACATCATGGAGGGCTGGAATTCCTACTGCTGACAGGCCAGACAGTGTCCTGTTGTCCTCGCGTGGGGGTCATTGGCATATTCTGCACTGACGTCTGAATAGTTTGTCCCTTCCAAGATGAATCCCCTTTTGTGAGGACTGTCCTGTTGTGGACTTCCCTGCCCAACACGTGCATTCTAAATACCATTTATCTCCTTTTTATTTTTTTTTATTCTATTTAAACCTCCCCAGTCATTTCAGGACAAGTTGGGTGATTAACCTGGCTCTCCTTCATGCTCAGAAAAGTGGAGAATCAAAACTGACTGTCTCTCATGTCTTAATGCAGGTGGTAGGGCTGCTCCAATGCTTTAAACAAAGTAAAGGCTACCTTCCTGCATTTGGGAGAAGGCCTCATTCTTGGAAAGCCATTCAGAAACACCTCTCATTGCATAGCACATCTGTCCACTTTTGTTACCCTTAATGTTTTTTTCTTTGCCTCTAAAAATCGCACAGTACATCCCCACGTTGGAATAGTTGTACATTTATGCAATTATTGTATGTGACCACCAATTTAAATGAACCTCTGACCCAATCCTTCACGCTCTGACTGTGGACTCTTCTCTAATCTTGGTTTTTCACTGTGATCACACTCATCAGTGGCCTTCCTTGACTGTGAAGACAAAAGATAGGTGATAACAAGCCCAGGAAGAGAGAAGCAAGCTGCTCTATTTCTCCTAAGCCCCATGCTCATTGCTGAGCTGAAGAAACAATCAGTGGATTGCCTTCAGCTTGAGGAGGCTGAAACAGAGCATCAGTGGGATTAGGAGGGTTTAGGGGTATTAGAATAATTGGTGGTGCTAATTTCCAATGCTGAAGACTTCCAGCTGAGTAAAGATACTGCAAGATGCTGATCTCTGCAGAGATAACGCTTCAGGAAAAAAGAGGAGAGGTAGCTGGATGATGCTCAGGAGGAGCAAAGAGATGCAGGAGTTAAAGTGGCAATATAAAAGGATCCCAGTGCGGTGAGCTTTGGTATTAGGTGAAAAAAATACCCTAGAAAAATACCAGGCATAAAGGTTGGTGGAAAGTGGTAACCCAGAGAGGAGCAGGATGGAAGGGAGGAGCAAGGGACTGAAGGCTTCAAATGGAACTTGAACTGGGGAATGAAAGAAGAGCTACCATTGTGTTTTATGGATACCTGTGGAAAGGTAAATAACCACCTGCCCTATCCTGTCTGTGAGGAAGCTGAGTAACCTGCTTAGACTATCTGATATCCCATGTGCACCTTGATCTCAGCCATAGTCTGAGACCAGGATACACAACTATCTGCCCATCTCTGTACTGGGGCCACCAGACTTCAGAACTTGAACCAAGCTGGGACTGCAAAGAGAGAACATGCTGGGACAGAGAAGCAAGGATAAGAATTAAATAGTTGAGGGAAATGGTTTCTAATGTCCAAGGACAGGATGGATCTGTGAACTTTGTTAGGAGTTTGAAGGAGTTACACTGCTGACAGTGAAAAATAAGGGAGGATGTATTGGGCTTTTTAAGGATGGCCCATTATCTGAATTGTTTAGACGCGATGAAATAAATCTTCTCCTGGACTGGAAAAGATTCCTATTAAATGGGATTTGCAAGTCCTTTCCCACTTCAGTGTTCCTGACTCTTGGACTAATGCATTCCCCTCCTGTTATGTGCAAAGGTGATCCTGAATAAAAGGAAGATCTTTACTGATTGCTCGACTTTCCACTGTGTTCACATCCATTAACTCTCTAAGTGGTTACCTCCATCACTAAGTTCAAAAGCCCGCACTGTAGTTAAAAATGAATGTAACTGGAGCTTTGAAGATTGGTTATGGTCTGATGATTCTTGGAGTGATATCAGAATCTTTCTCAGGTGCCTGTTTGATCAGTCTTGCCCTTGTATAGATGAACAATATCCATGAGGTCAGGTATTCTTTAATAGTGTTAAATGTAGTTTGTTTAGGGCCATCAAGGCATTTTCAGCTAAAAAAATCATTGTGGCCCATTCCTGAGATTTTTAAACATCCCATCCTTCCTTGTGCTCTCTTATTGTGCGTTGTAGCTTTGTAGCATGTAGGGGTTTTCTTCAGAGAAAACATGGTGTTTTGAGGGCCTCCTGTGTTGGATAGAGCAAATTCTTAGCAATCCTCCATAGCTGCATAATGCTAGCTATAGGGAAGGCCATGAATTGTAACCTTTCAAACCTTTGAGTGTGTTTTTGGTTCTAGTACTAAGGACAGTAGAAGCTTCCTTGCTAGCCTTTGTCACTTGGTCCCCAGGAATGCTCCTATGAGCTCCTGGTGTTTACTGACTGAAGAGTTCAGTAAAGTAGCTGGTTAAATGCTGTGGAGGCATGGAAGATTGTCTTCAAGGAGAGCTGTGAATGCTGGAGCTTTGTGGTCAAGACTTCCCCGTTTCCATCTTCAGGGAAGTGAGAAGCGATAGCATATGATTAACTTATGAAGTGCTCGCTGAGGCAACGTCATTACTTCGAACAAGCCCTTGTGAAAATGGGAACTGCCAGAACATGAATTTTTAATGTCTGGGCTGCATTAAGATCTAAATGTGATGGAGACTAAACTTAGAGCCTGAACTCAGAGACTGATGCTTCTATTTGTGGCAGAAGCCAGTGAAGGGTTTAGGGGTAAAGTAGAAGAGTATTTTTTAAGGGGCTCTTGTGTTGAGGGAAGCTCCACCAATTTTGGGCAAGTGTCAGAACAAATTAGACTAATTTCTAGGTGATGACTATACCTCTCTCTCTGCCTGGAGTCTCCATCAAGCTAATTCTGTTTCTGCCTTTAAATGCTTTGTTTCTATCCATCTCTACATTCACCTTCACCCCTGGTGGTCTGCTCTCATGCCATCCTTCCTTCTCCCAGGACACCTCTTCCCATCCTATGCTGACTGCTGATCCCCCCTTTTCCCTGCTTTGCACACACACTTCTTCCCCATCATCCCCAGTAGGAAAACTTCTCTGCTCTGAAACTGGAGCTGGCACTGGAGGGAAACAGCACTGTGCAACTTGAGTGATGTAGGAGATGGCCAGCTGAAGGCTGCCATGGCAACAGCTGGATTTTCTTCATCTCCCCCTGCTTCCCCTGAGATTACACTAAAATGACAAAAAAAATAACAGCTAAGGGGGAACAAAAGAACCCTCTTCCCTAATCAAATCACCTGGTCTTTTGACTTATTTCCCAATGATCACAAGACAGATGTACCAGCAACAGAATTGGAAGGAAATCCCTTCCAACTCTGTTGCTGGTACATCTGTCTTGTGATCATTGTTCATACATGGTAAGGAAAAAAGGAGTTTGTTTGCTTTTCCTTAGTGGGGAAGATCTTGTTCTGCACTTCTTGTTGTGACCTTTCAGCTGAGTGACAGAGCTGTGGTTGAAGAATGTATTTGGAGATGACTATGCCTTTTGGGGTCCTGTTGCAGTTGTTCTAAGTAAAGAGGAGCGCTTGGGAAGATCTGAGTTTTGGGGTGTGTGTGTGTGTGTGTATGGAGGTGTCCAGGAGGGGTCCCTGTGATGCAGCTTCTCCTGCGACAACCCAGAAGATGAGCAAACCCAGTAGTTTGTCGCAAGGTCATTACATCAATTGTTAGGATCCTGCATGTACACACAGACACATGCAACACTGGTGAGATGTTGACTGACTGTATACTTGAGACACAGGAAGAATCTAACTAATGTTTATCTCTCCAGGTGAGGTCTGACCTTTCATCTCTCCTGGCTTATTTTGAATAAGATTAGGCTGATATGCACTTTTTTTTTTTTCCTGTTTTTCTCACCCCTTAACTCCCTTTGACTGTTTGCTTTAGGAAACACCAAAACTGCTTGTAACATTGAGTGGAGAAGGAATTCCCCTGAATAAATGGGAAATTCACTCCAACTTCAAATTGATATTTAATGTTGCATCAGAGAAGAGTGACTGTCTAGGGATGTTTGTGCAATACACTCTTTCAGCCTGTGCTGCCATGTTGCAGACCCCTTTATTCCCAGCATCCCCTACCTGGCACAGATCCCTTCAGTGTTGCACAGTCATCCCAGGGTCTGTTTGCTACCAAAGTCAGCGAGCTGCATGCACCATAGCCCTCCATCTCTCAAAGCCTAGGCTGGGTCCCTGAAAAGGTCCAGGTGGGCTGGTATCCCACCTCCACCAGTGACCCTTCGTGGACAGACAGAATGGGGATAAATGATTACACCCAGATCTCTAAAAGTTATGTGCTAGACTGAAGCACAAGGATGGATACCCCTTCCCTGTGCCTATCAGCATTGACAGTAAACTCGAATTTCTTGATTCCTTCATATATCTCCAAGCCCACTCCATGCTACTTTTGACACACATCCCCAGGGACTTCCCTTCAGACTTGAGGCCTTGAAATGTCATAGTAGGTCAGGTTTTAGAAGACTTCAAGCTTGATTTCTGAATGAAGCAGCATCTAAGAGATATCCTAGCAGCTGTAGCAGCAGAATAACCCTGTTCTAGTCAATGAACCCACAGCAATGAACACCAGCTGGGAATACAACCCAAAACCAGACAGGCTTGTGATGAAGCCAAATCATTTCCTCCTAATACCAGGATGCCCTCATTCTCCTTGGGTCCCAGCCTGAACAAGTTTTCAGGTGATTGCTGCTGAGATATTTTCAAGTTTCCTGCTTTAGTTGCTAAGGGGGCTGAGTCCTTTTCTTGGGAGGGAGGGGTTTGGCAGTCACTGGTGTCCAGTCAGAAGCGAGATGCAGTTAGTAAGGGGCAGAGAAGCTAAATTTCAGCTTTATCTTAAAGATGTCATATTGCTGAGCTCTGATATCCTCACTTAGTGTCACGCTGTTTGTTTTTCTCCCCTTTCCCCTTCTTCTCAGCAATTAACTTTGCAATTAGACTTAATTAATTCAGTAGCTAGTGAATGTGTCCTCTGCCCCAGTTGCTGCAGATGGAGAAATGCAGCAGTTG
The DNA here is from genome assembly GCA_024336885.1 of Actenoides hombroni. Taxonomy (NCBI): domain Eukaryota; kingdom Metazoa; phylum Chordata; class Aves; order Coraciiformes; family Alcedinidae; genus Actenoides; species Actenoides hombroni. The sequence goes on from WUAM01000395.1 coordinate 25,805,657, forward strand.
GGGTGAAAGATGCACAGTCAGCTCAGCAGACCGTTCAGTAGTGATTCACACGTCCTCTGCATGGGTGAGAACAGGAATCCCTCCTAAGTACATGGTCTTGTGATTTACTCCTCATCTTGTTCCTCCAGACATTCACCTTCCTGTCTCATTTTAGGAGTCAAGCAACTGCTTGTCTTCAAGGATCCCTTGAGGGATGTGGGTTTTTTCCATCAGAGGTGACAAATCTCAGGACAGTGTTATGCAACCAGACAACTATTCTTTGACCTAATCCTAAAACTAAGGTAGGGCCTCTGTTAGTAGAACATGATGCCCATCCTCTCCCAGTCTCTAGGGCACACGGGGATCACCTATGAAGCCAGAAGACCTCAAAGCCAAGTCTGTAAAAGGTCTTTTGATACCAAGGCTCTTTTGGTGTTACCTGACTTTAGAAATCCAATACCCAACAATGCTTTTGGGGTACCAGTGTTAGCATCACTGTGTTTCCTCTGTTCTGAGTAAGTGGTGATGTGTAAAGACTGTGTGCATGTCTGCATGCATATGCCTGTGTGTTGGCTTTTGTACAACATAGTTTTATACCATGCTGAGATACCATTTACTTCAGCTGTCTCTTAACAACTTATCTATTAATACAGTATATGAATATTAGATTACTTTAATTCCCTTTTGGAAGATACATGGCAGTCTTCCTTCAGGGAGGATGGAGTAAGAAGTAGTATTTCCAACCTATTATGCAAACTGGGGATTGCTTCACCTCTACGAAAGCAAGTATTTTGGTTCATCTTCCACTCCGTGTGGAAGCAACTGCATAAGGCGTGTGGCTTGTAAAACCTGGCTACAGAAAACCTTTGAAATAGAAGCTCAAGACCATGCATGAAAATGACATTTTGTTGATAGGAAGCTTTTTTTACTGCTGGAGGGCTATCTGGAGAAATAAATTCAGGTGACTCGGCATCTTAGATTCCCCAAAATAATGATAGTCACTGGATAGGAGGAAGGAGGTTTTGCTGTGAAGATCAATCTGCTTCAGATCAGGTGTGCAACCTGCTTTGATTTGATTATGAGTGTAACCCCCTGGTTTTGAAGGAGAGTGAAGTTGTTTCTCTGATTTGATATATCAGAGGCTTTGCTCCTGGAGTGAGTGATGCTTTTATACCCAAAAGGCAAGTAATACTCTTTGCAGTAAGGCAGAGACCACATCTTTCCATGGTAAATAATCTCCTAAACTCAGGGACTGAAGATGGAGCAACAGTAAATTGAAGCAGCAGCCCTTTAAGTGTTGGGCTGTGCTTGTTCTGTGAGTAGAGGTTTAGGCTGGGTATTAGGAAACATTTCTTCACTGAAGGTGTTGTCCAGCCCTGGAATAGGCTGCCCAAAGCAGTGGTGAAGTCCCCATCCATGGAAGTATTTGAAAGATATGTAGATGTGGTGATGAGCGACATGGTTTAGTGGTGACCTGGCAGTGCTGGGTTAATGGTTGGACTCAATGACTTTAAGCGTCTCTTCCAACTAAAATGATTCTATGATTCTATGAGTACCTTGGGCTGCCAATTTAAATTGATTTTTAGTGTATAATACCTCCCCCATCACTTTCTCTAGCTGGAACTTAACTGATAGCATGTTTCCTCAACATGTGAGAGCTCTTTCCGTACTCAGAACCAAATATTTTTTTTCTGGTCTAGAAATACTAGGCTATGTTATTTTAAATTTTATCCTTTTTCAGATACACCGTGTGGTCTATAACATCCACCTCAGTCCCTGTGAGACCCAGCTCGGAGGGGGAGGCTTTATTAGGTCAACATCTCTTTCATCTTCTGTTGCCAGTTTTAAAGTTTTCCATGTGGGATGTCATCTGCCTGCTCTCCCCTGAGGTGTGGGAGCCCTGTGTCCTGCAGCAAGGGAAGAACACTTCCTGGGGTGAAGGAGGCTACAAGTCCGTGTCCTGTCTGCTCCTTATCCAGGATGGGATTTGACCTTGGGCTGTGGGGATTCGCAATTTCATTTTCATTTCTCTCTTGTGTTGAAGTAGGTGAAAAAAGGTCTAAAGTCCACGTCCTCTTTTAAGGCTTGGGATGTGTTTTTCTTCTGTTTTTCCCGGTGTAGCTTTGTCAGTTGGGGCTGCTGCTCTCACCCACCCCATCTCCCAGTGGCATTACAGAGCCAGGGGAAGAGCAGAGAGACCGGCAGGAACCAGCAGCTCTGAGCGGGCGGGTCTCCGCTGACCCGCTGTGTTTGAGCTCCTGCGGGGACAGGCTGAGGGACTTGGGTCTGTTCGGCCTGGAGGAGAGAAGGCTCCTGGGAGGCCTTATAGCGGCCTTCCAGTATCGGAAGGGGGCCTACAGGAGAGCTGGGGGACGACGATTGTTTACAGACTGTTTACATCTTTGTGGTGACAGGATGAGGGGCAACAGTTCTAAACTAGAGCAGGGTAGATTTAGATTAGACGTTAGGAAGCCCTTCTTTACTGCAGGGGTGGTGATACGCTGGAATGGTTTGTCCGCATAAATTGTAGATGCCTCATATCTGGAAGTGTTTAAGATCAGGCTGGATGGGGCTTAGAGCAACCTGGTCTGGTGGGAGGTGTTGCTGCCCATGGGAAGTTCATGAGATGAACTTCGAGGTCCTTTCCAACTCAAGCCATTTTGTGATTCTAAACAATTCATCTTGTGAGGCAAACAGGCAAAAAATCCCAGTCCCTGGGTCAGTTTGCTGGGAGTAGAGACATCACTAAGATGCAGGACATTGATCAAGCACCTCCTTGGGCACTTCATTCAGTTGGGGGAAAGCTGAAACCCTCCATCTGCTTGGTAAGAAATCATGCTCAGAAAGCTGAGGAGCCTGGTTCTTTCCAAAGAAGCAATCCCTTCTTGTTTCCAATTAGGTGGTCCATATACTGCTTTGTCAGAAAGACACACAATTGATGGAGGACATAGAAATTCACATCCTGTTGCTCCCTCCTCACCCCCCACTATGAGTGAAAAATTGATTATTTTTTTTTCTGAAAACTTCCTTTTTCCCTCCTCCCTGTTTTCTGAAGATTGCTTATTTATTTATTTATACACATGTCTAGTAGTTAAAACATTGTGTCTGGTGAAATAAAAAAGAAGAAATACCCAAAATCTAAATACCCCACATTACCAGAGGAAAAGAAAGGCTGGAATTGCCATAAATATCACAGTAGTTCATGAATAATTCAAACCGGAATATACTTGTTATTGTAAGGAGTTATCGCAGCTAATTATAGTCTATTACTATCGTTCTCTCCAAAGCCCTGGCATTGATCACTGCAGGACATGCCAAATATTTCACTAAAACAAAATATTGTGCTCAATACTTCCCTGTTGATAAGCAGGTCTTTCCCTAAGAGATATCCTTGTTCTTTAGCGGCTTTTGTTCCTTCGATCATGGTTGGTAAGAAATGGAGAAAGACCTTTCGCTTAACTGACTTGTTCATCTCTATTAGTCCAATTGGTCCCTGCAGATTTTTCTCCCCTGCCCAACCTTGGTCTAACTGCCTTGGCACAGAAAGGACTCGGGCCTTCAGCATTCCAAGAAAACAGGGAATATCTTTCTAAAATGTTTCCTTCTTTTTTTTTTTTTTTTTAAAATATATATTCTTATTTATTGTTTATAATCCATCTGTCTCCTCTTCATAAAAGACTTGCATCCTGGGATGGGAGAAGGATTTATGCACGTTGTAAAGTACTATCTGTCAGGACATGTGGCTTCCCTGTTGGGTTTCCTTTCAGATTTCCCTGTGAGCTGCAGGATTGCTGGGTGTGTACAAGACTTTACGAGTTGTAGACTATTGGCAATCGGCAGATGTTGACTAGACATGAGCTTGGAACTGGAGATGTTTAAGGAGTGAGCTCCAGAAAATCAGAGTATGCCAAATAACTGCCTGTAAAGGAAGTTTTAATAAGGATATTAATCATTAAATGCAACAAAAGAAATAAAATAACGTAATGGAATATTTTAATGAGAGAAATGCAAAGGCGGTAGTATTTCTATAAAATTGACAGACAGGGAGGAAAATTACTGATATCTTTAGAAGCTTGAAGAGGCTGAGGAAGACTGACAGATGGCCAGCCTGCTAGGGGTAAATCTTTCCCAAGCTTCAGATATTAAGTTGCAAGGAAGTGAGAGTGTTATTTTACCTGCAAGTAGGAATCTCAGCATGAACATGAGTGCAGTGCCAGCAAAATGCTGCTCCGGGGAAGAAATCACCTATTGTCCAGTATCTGACATAAGATTTACAGTATGTTGTATCATTGCAAATAGTTGTTGTCCTTGGTCAGACTTTCAGCCTATTTTGAAATATGAATCAATCTGATATTGCTGTGTGGTAGAGGTGATAGTTTTTCCCTTCTACATTCACTTGTGCCTTTGATTCTTTTTCTCCTGACATGTCTGTTTGACCTAACTTTAACTAAAGGCCTGAATCTATTAAGGAATAATATTTATATTCCTAATATCTACTGAGAAGCATGAAAAACATAATTATTATTATTATCCCTGCTACCTCCTATATAACATCATTCTGTGTATGCATTTCCTGTAAGATCTTTAGATAAAGTCAGAAGTTTTTACATGGCTGTACAGTGCATGATATGGGCTTGCTCCATCACTTAGACTCTTAGATAACCCTGAGAGGTCTACTAAGGGGCAGAGAGTTTGTGGGTCTGCTCCAAACTCCTCAAGTGAATGAAAAAGCTTTAGTGAGTCTGCATGGCTCTGAAGAGGTGGCAGTGGACCAGTGTTTATCTGGTGTGCTCCACACCTCCCTCCCAGCTTCTTGGGGTCTTGTTTGAGTGCTGGCAGGTGACCTTGAGGTGATTTGCTGATGTTTCTGCTGCATGCAGGCATTACCTAAAAGATATATTTGACTGAGTTTATGAGCTTCTGAGATGACAGTTAGGCAGGTGACCTTGAGGGCAAGTAGGTCAAATAGTACAACATAAGGTCAAGGGCAAGGTCAAATAAGGGCATCCTTATTTGAAGGAACAGAAAATGGCCTCTTTGCCACCCCTGACTTAATTCATCAAGCCCTTACTTGCATTAGTATGACATAAATGCAGCACATCATATTCCTTCTAGATTTTAAGTGAAATCATTTCAGACTAAGAACTGTTTATTTCATACTTATATATCTAATATAGTTGCTGGGAATAAAAAGGAAATAACCTCCAAAATGTTTTCCAGATGGTTTCAGAGGAGATAATCTGAATAGTGCTTGGCTTTCTTGGGTAGAAAGAAATCACTGAGAATTGCAAGGAGAAGGAGAAAACTGTGCATGCATTTTACATGAACAAGTTATTTGAGAACACGACAGCTATAACGAGACAGAGATCATCTTGCTTGTGGCTGTACAGAGTGGAGGTCAGACAGCTCTGAATTAGCAGAGTCATTAATATTCTACTACAACATAAGGCTGGAAGGGACCTTGTAGGTCATCAAGCCAACCATGTCATATAATCCCATTTGAGAAGAGTGGGTGACATTGGAGGCTAAACAGTGGTGAAAATGCTTGTGGAGACATAAAGTACCAGCCACTGACCTAGTGGTTAGCAGAGAGTAGGGATGAAGGGTTGTTAGGAGACTTGAAGGAATTACACATCCAGCTGAGATACCTTGGAAATTCTCAGTATTTCTAAAGTAACTTCTATATTCTTTGCTGTGTTTGGGAATGAGAGGCCTGAATCTCCACTAAACATCTTGTGTTGTCAAACGTCACAACATAGGGGGAAACATTTTCCTACGTGGATCAGTGCAAGCTGCTAGGTACAGAGCAAAGGAGGACTCATCCTGCCTGCTCTTTGGTGCCCTCGGTTCTTCTTGGAGATGATGGTGCTGGGCACTATGGAGGTCATCCCCTTTGGAGTACTCTTTGAGTTGTGAAGGACACAACCTTGACTGTTTCTGAAGGACGGATGCAGGAGACACTATTATGGAGCAAGGAGTCAAGGTGCCAGGTTTTATTCCTTGGAATCCCACTTGAATTCATGTCTTGGCTTTGCCTGAGAAGAATTTTAATTCCTCTCTCCCTTTGTTCTCATCAATGTAACGTACTAAGATAATTACATTTTTATGTCTCACAGGGATGTTGTGAGTTTTCTATAACATTTATCAAGTGTTTGAAGAAGATCTTATGAAGGTAGAGTGTAAGTACCAGAAATTGCTAACAGTCTTGATGAAGATCCTTCCTTCGAGCAATGTAGACAAATTTGAGCTGGAACTATGGCAAACACTTTTTAACCGCAAAATTAATTAACTGCTGCAGCAGCTTCCCAAGGGAAGTGGTAGATTTTCCATTGCTCAAAATCCCTAAGTCAAAGCTGCTTGTCTGTTTGAAATGCAGGCTGTAGCTGAGCTACAAGTTATTTGGTTCAATGCAGAAATCACTGGATGATGCAGGCAATAGATATGACAGTCTCATGGTGTTACAAAAATACTCCCGCATCTCTGGATGTTTTTTTCTGGGAAGAAGGGAATGCCCAGCAAATTCTTCTCCTAGGGACATACTCACTAGGGCCCATGCCCAGTGCATGGCCGTTGGTTATACAGCTAGTTTCCATCCACCTTGTAACACCAGCTCCTGTCATCTTACTTGGGGGTATAATGGCTACTCTGTGTGCTGGTGTGCTGTCACTTCCATCACTTTTTTAGATGACCAATAGCTTTCACTGTTAGGTTTTGTTTGTTTGTTTTTTTTTTTTTTCTACTGCTGGTTTGGTAGGGACCGTGTGTTGAAAAAGTTCTGTCCCATGTCAAAGACCAACCAAGTGACCCCGCTGTCTAGCATGGTGCAGAGCCCAAGTGTTTTTAAGTACCTGTGGAGGTGTCTTATCACTGTATTTACCTTCACTCTTTTTTTTTCCCTTATTCCACGTGCTGTTATGCCAACAATCCACAGTTCTGGCTTCTGTTTATACGTAGGCCCCAGATACTTGATAAGAGTATTTTGGGGAAATGAGGTTCTCCTCTTCACTCTGCTCTCTTCCTGGGTGCATTGTCCTTCATGTGTTTATGAAGCTGAGAAGGACACAGTCAAAACTGGTTTGCTTTCACCTTCCACGGGCTCTCAGCCTCCCTATGATATCTGAGTGGGATTTTTAGATAGACTTCTGTCTCAGGGTTGTCACTTTATGGCCACTAGATCTAGGTTTGGGAAGGATGGTTTTGGCAGTGGATAGTATCCAACCATCAACTGTGCCTGACTGTGGCCAGGTGCTTTGGACATGTCTAGCTGTAATACTCACCTGGAGGAAGGCAGTGGACCTGGTCATAAGAGTGCCTTGGTCCCATAAATCACATTTGCCACGTCTGACGCCTACATAAGAGGATACCAAATTCCATGCGGGACTCTTATTTTCTTCTCTATTAAAGCTTAGACTGCCTTGTTGTGCCCCAAAACCAAATGGTTAGTTGGTTTGTTTGTTTTTCCCAAAAGCACCCTAAATGGTTAAAGAATGATTTTCTGCTTCTGTCAAATTTGCAAACACAAGTTGCTTCTAGAAAACTCTGTATTGAAGAGAAGCATTGAAATGACAAACTGGTGGTTAGTGTCTTCTATTGTGACAGATAAAGTTAAGTTTTAAGAGAGGAAAGAGACAACTGCAAACAACAGATAGGTTATTCTTACTACTATTGTAAAGGGTCTTACAACATGAACTATCACGAAACAAGAGTTGAGAGGTGACTTTTTTGCTAGAAGGTGGGGAAAGAAAATGATTTCATCAAAAAGATCATGTCTGAAAATTTCATTTGGTAGTGATGATACAGTAACTTCTACTGTAAATACAATTTTCTCTATTTTTAAAGAACCATTTGGTTTCCAGACACACAATTCAATACTGTGATAACAGGCAGCTTTGGTGTTTAAAAATGGATTGTGTCGAGACAAGGTAATACCTGGAGGCAAATGTGCTGTTAGGAAAGAGCTGTACAGGTTTATATTAAAGTCACAAAAGGACTTTTTGACTGTCTGGAGGCAGACAAAGGGCAATCTTAGACCTCGCCAACACACTTAGTTGGAGTTTGCCAAAGTCATCTTCTGCTTTACGTCTACGTGGACTAACTTTCAACAATTTAGGAGCTTGGGGAAGGAATCATTTCCTTATTTCCATTATGTTCAGTCAAGTCTTGGGGGTACTTAGCAATCAAGCAACTGAAATAGTTTCAGACTGGGATAATTTTTGGCTGAAGTGATTTCCTAACGTATACCAAATAAAGGCTCTTTAAAGATGTTTTATTGCCTTCTCCTAGGACTTCCAACAATAAAAAACAATTCCCTATTCTAAACCCCAGGTTTTTTTATGTGGTGTCACATCTATGTATGGCTCTAGGGGTTCAGGTGCCTCTTAGGCACCTTTGATTTTATGCATATAACTCCTGTGGTTTGAAAAACTGAAATCCTTTCTTTCTTTCTTTCTTGTACTGGTTGATTTTCCAAACACGTCTAAAAGAAGGGAAATCCTTGCTGCTGGGCAGTACAAAGAATAGAGGCCCCTCTAGGCTTCACTGTAGAAAACCATTTCAAAGCCAGAAGGGAACAATGATGATCTGCCATCTGTGTGGAGCAGACCAGAGAGCTTCACTCAGCAGTTCCTGAACCAGTCCCCTAACTCAGGCTGAGCAAGAGGATTGGATCCAGTCTCAGTTTAATATTTCCCAGTGACAGAGAAGCTGCTGCTCCTTCTGTGATTAGTTACCACAGTTTAGAACACAGACATACATAGACATTGATTTTTATTTTTTTTTATTGTGAATTCCTATTTGTGCTTCGTATCATGAGCTAATCCCAAGTTTTATTAATGTAGCACTGATGGAAAGGGTAGGTGAAGAGCTTAGCTGGTAGATGTCATGCCAGATGGGTTGGTATCAGGGCTGGATATAACCTGTTTCCTGGTATCATCTGGACAAATCCCACATACACCTTTCTGCTTTACCTGCAGGGATGCTGGAAATATCCATATTCTTTCTTTTCTCTGTCTATAGGCTTTTCTGTTAGAGACAAAGCCACCTTCATCCCTTATCTCCTTGGGCTCCTTCCAGCCATCTCCAGTTCCTCTTTGAAGCATAGATCCACTATTCATTGTCTTGGACAGCGAAAAAGTGAGTTTTATTCATTTTTGGTGCCATTTTTTTACCTCCACAAATGAAGGTCAGGGAAGAAAAAGGGAAGGAACCTGTCTCACCTCTATGATAGCCAGGACACATGTGTTGAGCAGCCTGATTCATGAAGAAAAGACTTCAGAGAGCTTTCTGGATGTATTACACAGTAATCTACAATCCTGAAGAAGAGATTCAGTGGCTTAGATGATCTTTACCAGACTTTTGTGCCAAGCTCTGCCCCCAGTTTTCCCTTTTCAAAGCAGCCTGTCTACTAACTTATGTCTAAGTTTGTGTATTTTGATAAACTCCTCAAGGGTTTTGTGACTATTCTTTGTGACTGGTGTGGACTGGCTGCTAGCAGCCTGCTTTCTGCCAACTTTGTCCCTAAAAAGGGAAAGACTGTCAGATTTCCCAGCAAAGTGATAAAAACCCCATTGCTAGAAACTTCCAAGGTCAGGTTGGATGGGGCTCTGAGCAACCCACTCTAGTTGAAGATGTCCCTGCTCACTGCAATGGGGTTGGACTAGATAACCTTTAAGGGTCCCTTCCAACCCAAACCACTCTATGATTCTATAAATCTATGATATTTGCAAGGTGTGCCTTCCTCTGCTCACTTTGCTTTGAGATCAGTCCCCAGCACAATACACAATAGGACGTATCATCTCCACGTGGCACTGCTGTCACGAAGGGCTATGAACATCTGATCTGCATCCATTACAGCAAGGAGAAGTTTGTGCAGAATGCAGATTTGATGCTGGGAGACAGGAGCCTTGTTAATTAAAATGTCAGTGACTCAAATCCCCTTAAGGTGAGAGAGCTGCATTTTTTATTACCACTGCTGATAACAATACAGTCAGCAGGTACGTCGTAGAGGCAGAATGCATTTCATTTATCTTGACAAAGCCTGCACACTTTGCATGCCTCCTCTGTGCCTCATATATGACTCTAAGAGAACCATGATATAAGGCTAGAGATGGAAAGAGAGAAAGAGAGAGTTTTCATTTTTTCCATCCTAAGTTGTTCTTTATCATTCTCCAAATCTTGGACATGGTATTGGGAAGTAACATGAAGGAGGGAAGAACAATCTAGAGGGAAATGGAGTCAAACAGTAATAGAGGTGAAGCTGGCAAAATGTTAAATTGCTCCAGGATGGGTGTAAAATGGCCACTTGTGTCTTTAGCTATGACTTAAATGATCTGCTGCAAAACCTCTCTCCTTCATCAGCTCTTGCATCACTGGAAGTGTTTGCTTCTTTGCCCTACTTCCATCCTGTTAACTGCAGTGACCGCTGTAAACCTGCCAGAGGATGGAAGAAAGAGCTGTACAAGGAAGGACTTTAGACAGTATTATGAAAGGGCTAAAATTGTACCCCATTTTCTCAGGTGCTTTACAATACATAGGGCCATCTCCATGACTCATTTAGAGCACCAAGCTCTCTATGAAATCATAGTGCTAAGGAGACATGAACCCTGTTTTGCCTCTGCTTGCCAAAGACAAGCAATGAGCAATGTTACCAACAGGTTTTGTAGGGCAGAAAATGCCCAGAGCTTTCTCATTCCAGCTTGGTAGTATAACCAGGAGGTAACACTTCCTTCACAGCTACTTAAGCACCTGCGAGATTTCATGGGCTTCCAATGCTGCAGTGAATGCAAGATAAGCCTCAAGGTAATGGGCCTTTTCAGGCCTTGAAATACAAAATATTTCTGTCAGGATAGCATCTGTGAGTCGGGCTCCAGTGATTCTGATTCCACCTGGGAGTAGTTCCCACAAAGGCCAGCCAAGTCATTAACAGTCTATGACTAATTGCCTGTTGTAAGATGGGCATAAAGCAACTTCCCTTTGGGACAGAGCTCAGCTTGAGTCCTGTCGCTAGTTTCTCATGGTGGTGCATTTAGCCAAGATTTATTTGTTGTCTTGGTCTTGTCATTCATGGCAATTCTGGATGGACCAGGAGAACCTGTGCTTAAAAACCTCATCTTGCCATGACCTTTGACCCTGGTGAGTGAGATATAGTATGAGATCCAGAAGTGAAACCTGTCCCGGCAGCCTTTGCACGTGTTTACCACTGTAGCTCTGCACGTGCAAGAATCCCATTAGCATCGTCTCATGGTTGCTAGGAGATGACATTGTCTTCAGCTGCGCCAAACCATGACTCAGCAGGTTGTAGTAGCATGTTTTGTTGTTGTGAGAGAGGAGGCATCAACTCCGAGCTATAGAAATGAATCTGAGGAGCAGAGTGAATGCCATACAAGAAAGAAAAGGTTGAGCAGGAGAAGGGCCCTGAGGTTGTGCTGAGGAACAAAAGGGAAGTTTCAGGAGTTAAACCTCACAATTTCAGAAGAACCTAGGAGTGTTTCTGCACTGGCACAGCAGAGAGTCATAAGGGTACCCTGTTTAAATCCTGAACAGATCAACTCACGCTTTGGGAGCATCTTGGATGTGTTCATATGGATTACCCAAGCTGTAAGGCTAAACTGCTTCTGGGTTTAGCCAGATTCCTGCTCTGCACTGTGTGGATGGACACATTTGATGGACCTTCCACTAAAATTTAATGAGGTTATTATCAACTTTGGTGTAATTAGCAGGAAAAGTGTGTAGCTTATATTTAATGTATTTTCTAGTGAAGAGCTCTGCAAGGCTATGACTTTGTACCCCAAGGCAGGAGAGAGACTCTCATCAAAACCCTAAAACAATAAGATCCTTTATGAGCATTTACTCATATATAAAAAACCAAAACCAAACTGTTATTAACCTCTTGCATACTAGACACGCACAGTCCGTGAGAGCTTCACAGATTCTGTTGAGTGACCTAGGCTTCAGGAAACAACTGCAGTACAAATAAATAGTAATAAACAAAGTGATTATTCCACTGGCAGGAAGAACAGATTCTGGAAGAAAATTAATGGGTACTGATTTTTCTCCTCACACGAGGGTGTTTCTAACAGCAGGACTGTTGTATGCTGCCCGACAAGGAGCAGAAGCAGCAATGTGTGACTGCTCTGACTGATATCACTAACCAGCATGGTATCCCAAATAGCAATTCTTCCTGTTTGTAATGAACGTGGCATTGAAAAAAAACAAAAAAATTTACATTCACAAAGAAAAATAATTGAGTAAGTGAAAATAACTAATAAATGTGCTGAAATCCTAATCTCTCAGTAGGGAAAAATACAAACTGTATCGGCTCATTACCTGAAGTTGACTACTCTCTAACTCCTACCTTGGGACTCACATTTCAGCGTGGACAGGCAAAACACTGGAAAATGAACACTTGGGCAATCTTTTCTGTCCTGGAAAGAGTAGAGAAAATAAGCTGTTCCTACAAATCTTGTCCTCTCGGTCTCCTCTGGGTTCATATGCATGCCTTGGTCTTGGGTGTAGAGCATCAACAGAAGACACTAAAGGTTTGTCCAGAAATATCTCGAGAGGGAGGCGTGTTGCAGTGGGTGTGATGCTACCAGGATACCGCTCTTTGTGACTGAGTAACAGAGTCTATTTTCCTTCCCCTGCATCACAGCTTGCTTTAGGAGAGACGCAGATTCCCTGCAGCAGCAGCAGAGGAACCTCTGTAGAAAGCCACTGCTGGTTTTGGACTGCTGCCTCATCTCCCTGCTGGAGAGATTATCTCCTGGCTTTTTCAATTGTCTTCTCTGTTCCTCTCACCACGGGTTAGTTTCTGATGGGTAGCACTGACACATGCAAGGCTGTGGTCTTCCTGCTGAGTTGATAGGCAACGGTTTTTAGAGTTTGATTTCCACCCAGAGTACTTGCCTTAGGAGGCGGTCAGATTCATATTAACTGTCAGAGAAATACTAGAGGTCTTGCCGTAATGATCCTGACAGCATTTCTCTGGGTTCATCATCTAGATCATTCCAGCACATACAAAGCAATCAAATATTTTGTCTACATAATATATGCAAACATCCTCAACTGTATCTGTGTACCAGAAGAAGTGAATGAAACCTTTAGATTCTCTGAATTGAACAGAGAAGTGAAGAAGAGCTGGGTCCAAGACTGACCATCTCAACAGAGGAATCCAGAACATCACAATAACTCCGACTTCTACAAACTGCTGCTTTATACCTGATACTCTCCTCTTCTGCCCAAGACCTCCTTAAGGAGTGAAATGTCTTATGTGTCTATTGCAGGGCTTTGTTTAGGAAGAATCTTCCTCCCTCCCCAGCCTCCTGAATGACTCAATAATTACTTTAACTGATTCAACGCTCCCCCTCAACCTCCAATCGCCCCCCTCGCCACCATTCAACTTTAACACAAGACCACACTGTTTCTCGGTTTCCAATGCGCCCAAAGCTATTCAGGCCACTTGTTCCTCTCTGAAAGGAGCTGACAGAGCTGCTTTTGTACAGAGGCAATTTTGGATTTAATTGGGGGCCTACCGGGGGGCGGGGCGG
>WUAM01000395.1:25819279-25907440 GCA_024336885.1 Actenoides hombroni
TGGAGGGGGGCTGGGGGGTGGGGGGTGTGGGGGGGGGGGGGGGGAGGAGGGGAGGGGCGGGGGGGGGAAGGGGAGTGGGGGGGGAGGGGGGGGGGGGGGGGAGGGAATGGGGTCACTGGGTCAGTGTTTTGGAAAGATCAACTCAAAGGGGAGTCCAAGGAGAAAATGAATGGGGGTTAGATGTTTGGGAAGAGGTTTTGTGTGTGTCCGTGTATGTAAGGGCAGTGGTCCCATCTTCCAGAAATGCTCATGATACCTATTTGGCATCAGAAAGCAAACCAGGTCAGGCCTGGGGCAGATGGCTTTAACAACCATTTTGAATCTATAATGACAGATCCCAAGGTCCTTTCCACAAGGATCACAGAATAATTCAAGCTGTGGTGAAGGAGGTCTGATGTTGGAAAGGTCATTTGCTGCAGTTCATTCCCTCAGGTCAGCCATTCATCATGCACATTAAAGGAGCTTTGCTAAATTCCCTTCTCCAGTTCTGCATCCCTCCCCAAAGATAAGTTCACCTTCGTCCTTCTCTATACCACTTACAGGGCACAGTTAATACCAGCCCTGAAAATGCACCACGAGAAAGAAAGACCTTTTTTCTCATGAGGCATATGGTAAGTCACGCCATGCTTTGAACCAGCACACTCCTGCTGTGTAAGGAGACCACATGAAAAGTGGGCATCAGTGAGCCAGCATAAAAGCAGTGTGATTCTCCTGCTTCACTGCTCAGCTTCCTTTCAAACCCCCTCACTTTCTCACCTGACTAAAAAATGTAAAATAAACTGGAAAGCATTGTATTGATTGTGCTGCAGAAAAATCAATATACTCCTGCCAGAGCTAGACCCCAGCCCAACAGAGATTCGGTAAAACTATTTATGCAAAAAGAACCCCCCCTTTTTTTTTTGTTGCTGTTGCAGAAGCCAGAGGGACGTGGCTTGAGGTACAATTGGTAAGACTACTCTGAAAAGTTTAAAAAGTTTCCCCTCCCCACTCCTGCCAATTCTCCCCTGTCCACATTACCTTGAGGTCACCTACCCTCAGCTAAGGGGTTACCAGTCCTGATCCCTACTTCTCCTTTGCCTAAAAGCCATCAGAGTGATGGTTCTCAATTTGCTGACCTAGCTGATTTCATTTTTAAAACTACGGGAAGCACCAAGAGAGGTGAGACCTTCTCCTCTTAAACCGCTCCAGGTTGACAACAAGCGTGGAGCTGATGGTGCCCTTGTACAGCTCCGAGATAGACACCTGCTGGGAGCGTGTGCTGGGTGGTTGATACATAATTTAGAAGTAAAACAGCAGTCGTGCTATTATCCTGAGGATGCACTTTAAAACCTGACATCTCCTGCCAGCTGCTCTAGGGAGGAGAAGATGCACACTACTGAAGCGGCATGACCAGGAGGAGTTCCCCTTTTTCTGGGGGGTGACCTTCAGTGGAGTTCACTGAAGTTCACAGAGAAATAGGGCAAAAAGCTCTTCAGCTAAGTTTGCTATACCCCTGAGAATTACATTTCCACCCAGCATCAGAAATTTGCTTCTTTCACTTAGGAGCCTCTGGCTGCACCTCCCTCTGGGATGCCTCTGCTGCCATTTCACATCATTCCTACCGGCTCCAGATTCTGGTTCCCTCTAGGGAAACAGGGAGGGGTGTTTAAAGAAATCAGAGACCTGTTGAGTTATGGTTTTATCAGCAGTTCACCAGACTCAGCTCTGGCAGTGTTAGTCAGACTGAAGTATCAAAGAGTGCAAGTAGACCTCGCTCTCTTCCCCCTACCTACTTGACATCAGGCAAGGCTGGTATTTAGAAGGCATTAGAAAGCCTAGGTTCAGCATTAAGTCTGCTTCCAGATTCACACAAGTTATTGTATTCGTCTCCTCAACAACTACTTGGTCTCAAACTGCTTGTTTTGGGGGTGGCAGCAGGTAGGGATTGGTGGCCTTCCCATGCAAGAGGTGATGGTGGTTTGCTAGAAGCACAGAACATCTTCTGGCCTCTCTCCGCTTCAGAGGAAACACATGGAGCTGTGTTGTCTTAGTACATTTCTGTCCTCAGGGAGTTTAAGGTTACTGCCCAAGCCCAGGATGATGCAGTGTTTTGAGAATCACTCTGTAATGCTCTTTGCAAGAAAATAGTGGTGATCTGTGTCAGGCAATTTTAGTTCAGTGTCTTTACTGGAGCACCCTTTGGAGCACTGTTCTGGGCTCTCCTTGCACACAGAGCTGGCAGTAGGAAGGACTTGCTAGACTGGGGATGTGAGTATGGCTGGAAACTCCTGCTACTCTACCATACGTCAATTACAGTAGCATGACCTTGTGCTATGTCAGGCTGACAGTGCTGATAGTTAACACCCAGGTACCAGCCACATTGCAAACAATGAGTGAAGAACTGAACCTGTTTGGTCAAGGCTAGATGCAGCAGAGGAGAGCACCAACGTCTGCTCACCTCCATACCCAGGCCCAGCTGGCAGAGCAATTCTTGGCATGACGATTCTGGCCTCTCTGCAAGGCAGACCATGGCATACCTCAGAGGAGGGCCAGCAGCATAACTCATGCTGGGAAGCATCCTATGATGCAGATGGCTCCTGCTGGCTTCAGCTTTTGTGTAACAGGAGAGATATGCTGCTTCCCATCAACCTATGGGTCATGCAGCATTGGATTCAGTTCTTGGGATGGGAGGGCATGAGTACACTCAGCAAGCAGTCTGCCCATGCTCAAGTTACTGCCAGCTGGGCTTTTTGTGCTTCACAAAAAACAGTGATTAACCAATGCTGCCCATGCTTGAAAAGCTCCTATCCCCACTGGCTTTGAATGGAGAGAGAGGGAAGAAAGACAGGTTGGCATTTATTTCTTTAAAATCTTCTCACTGGGGACTGTCTCTATAAAAAAATAAGAGTTTGCCAAATATCTACAGAGGAATGAAGATAATCAGTGCTGGTCCAAAGCCCTTATCATGTATTGAACCTCCTAAAAGGGTTATGGTTAAAGAGAAACCATTCTGTCGTTAATAAATCCCATAAACACCTGAATTTTCAAGGCTGGGATGTATCACCAGTGTATGTATCTCCACCAAGATGACAGACTGTCACAGGAAGTATAATTAATACACATTTAGCACTGTGAAGGTGCTTGCTGCTGTATGTATCCCTTCTAAATATGAGTCCTGGTATACCAAAGCATGACCCCAGTGTCTCAACTAATACCCTCTCACTCAGATGCCAAGATCTAATGTCCAGGCGTAAGTGTGAACAGTCACCACGGCTACAATTGCTATTTCCCAGCACTGCTCCGTAAGTATTTAATCTGCTGCTTTATAAAGCACCATAGGGGACCCCCAGAAAAGAAAGCAGCTGCAGCCAAGTTCTGCTCCAAAAAGTATTTTTGACTGAGATGCCTATTAAGGCAGGCAGTAGGCATTACATGACGTACTAGTGAAGCTGGAGGGCTGATATGTCCTTCTACCCAGGGCAGGAAGATTTTCTCTTTTTTATGCCTAGGATAGTTGCTGTAAAAGAAGGCCCTACAGGAGCCTAAGAAATTGGTTCTAGACTTATTTTTTTGAAGTGGCAGCTGTTGGCTTTTTTTTTTTTTTCCCTCCCTAATCCAAGATAATGAATTTAATTTCTTTGGTTGTTGCAGTAACTGCTTAGGTATCCACAGATGACAGTCAGTTGAGTATTTTCAGTACAAAAAGAGCCTGGAGCTGTGTGCCTGTGTTCCCAGCCATCTCCTAATCAGACCGTTTCACTCTTTGAACTTGCAAAGAGGGACACATCCTCCAAAGAGGGGTTGGAGGGGTCTCCTAGAAAAACGATTGGCTTAGACATCAGGAAACTGCAACTCCCTTTCAGGATCCCTGTGTGACTCTGAAAAATGTGTTCCATGGCTCTGTGTGTAAATCCTTAGTATGGTACATGGACAAAACAGCTCTGCCTTCTTTCATAAGGAGGTGGTGAACACCTTTTGACTTGCAAAAGCTCATTCAGAGATGAGATTGACAGGTAAAAGGTATTCACTCTTCTCCTGAACAACAGCAGCGACTGAATCTTACAGACAACAAAATGGCAGGTCCTGATTGATCTGCTTGACTCCATCTCACAGGGCTTACCCTGTTAGGAGAATAGTCCAGTGCAATGGAGATCAGACAAGGTTAGTGTGACTGTAGCCAGAAGTGTGAAAATAAGACCTAATTCTCCTCTGAGCAATACGATTTTCAAAGCTTCATCATCAAGATATCCCTGTATATTGGGTTTTTCTTTTTGCATCTCCCCCTTTCCAGTAAGTGAAACCTGAGATGAGATGTTTGGTATCTCCCAACAATGATAAAATTTAGAACCCCATTGGGTATATGATGTCCTGATTCTGCTTTTTTTTGATTCTCCTGCATTTGAAGACAAAGCAAAGCGGTTGGGTAGGTGAGCTGAGATGATATCAATGTTTAAGGGTAATATCAGAAAGCTGTTCCCACTTTCATGTCTTGGTATGGTGTACACTGGAATAACATGACCTGCTCACCCCTCTTAGAACCATAGAATCTCAGAATAGAATCATAGAATGTTTTAGGTTGGAAGGGCCCTGTAAAGCTCATCTAGTCCAACCCCCCTGCAGTGACCAGGGACATCTTCAGCTACATCAGGTTGCTCAGAGCCCTGTTCAACCTGACCGGGAATATTTCCAGTAGGACTTCTACCTCTTTGGGCAACCTGGGCCAGTGTTTCATCATCCTATTGTGAAAAATTTCTTCTTTCTATCTAGTCTGAATCTCCCCTCTTTTAGTTTAAAACCATCATCCCTTGACCTGTCCCAAGAGGCCTTGCTAAAAAAACATTGTCCCCGTCTTTCTGATAGGCCACTTCAAGTACTGAAAAGCTGGAATAAGGTCTCCCCCTTGACTGTATAGAATGGACACTTTGCACAGGAGATGCACTCAGAACTTCTGTAAAGTAACAAGTAAAATAGACACCAATAAATCAACAGAAAACTGAAGTAATAAAGTTTATCACAGGAGTGCCTGTCCTGCAACTTTTTTTTCTCTCCTCAGAATGGAAGTACACAATCTTGTCTCCTCTTCTTTGTCTCTACACTCCCTTCACTTTCCTTTGAGACATGTTGATTCTTCTGCCTTAAGAAAGAAATTACTGATCCCTGAATTTGTTTTTGTTTGGCTTTCGTGACTGCATCACCTGACAATTTCTTTTCATCATATGCCAGTTTCTTTGATGAACTTGCTCTTTAAATGCTGCTCAGACTTCTAATCAGCCTTCTCCTAAGTACTGCTTGGCTTCCAGTCCACCCAAAACCCACTGGCTTTGATAACAACACAGCACGATGGGAATACTGTTTGTAATGGGGTTTCTGATCCTGCTTTATGAATGAACATAATGCAAAGAGACATTTTCATTCCCCACCCTGCTGAAGGAATTAAAATTGCCGCTGTTGTGGAGAAACTCTGTTCATGATCACATCTCCCAGCACACAGCGTATCTGGCCTGTAAAATAGTGGACCCCACTTCTGTGAAGGATGTTAGTCTTAGGGATTTTTTCCATCTACCAGACAGCTATCCATGGATGGCTGTTCCTTTTACTTTTATCTGTATTTGAAGACCCTTTGTGCTGGACTTGATGATCTCAGAGGTCTTTTCCAAGCCTCAGTAATTCTGTGATTCTGTAATCTCTCTAAATAAGCTCCTTCTTCTCCACTTCCTCAGAATTTTTGTCCTTTGAGTTTTTGGTCACTGCAGAACAAACTCTGAAGAACATCTCTGTCTAACACGCTGACCTGTCGCCTTGTTCACTGGTCAAATACCTGATAATAAACTAAAAATAAATAAATGATTGCTTTTCAGTAACATGCCAGTTGAAATTTCAGTATTATTTCGTTTTGGAGTTCTGGTAAATCCTAAATGTCCAATTTTGCCAGGGTAGTCATTGCTGTGACCCATCTGGAGAGTCAATGGAGAGGTATCTACCTTTCATCTGGTGAATCATGTAAAATTCTTCATTGACACTGCTTTCTAGATTGCTACTTATGAAGAGCCTACAGACTTGCTTTTGTGGAGGTACCTATGTCAAAAGTAGATTAAAGTTAGGAAATAGATTGTCTGCTGTCTGTACCTATTAGTTGCAGACCCTGATACTGGGAAGTGAGGGCTGAGAAAGCTCTGTAGCTCCTGTGCATGCCCAAGTTTTGATATAATCGCACTCATTAAATCAGCAGTTTTCCAAGATACTAGTGTACATACCATTACACAGTATCCTTAGCTGTGAGATGAAGAGCAGAGATAAGCTTTCTGGCTGTTAGCCAAACTGTTAGTCTAAGCTGTAGTATGGACATCATACTTGGAAGGATGTAAACGAGTCTCTGCTGGTGTAGTTTGATCCATCGTGGTTCAGTGTACCTAGACAACCAAGAAAAGCCTGAAACTCCTCTTCCAAATATGTCTGGAGATTGGGCTCAGAAATCTTCTCAGAGTAGGTTGGTGGGATCATTGTGGATGAAAAAGTTGAATACATGGCTATCTGCATACTTAAATATGTTGACTCACCATGTGCCAACACGGGATGTTAACACTGCTCCATGCCTCTGGTGTTCCTATACCAGAATGTTTTGGTGTTCGTGGACTCAGGTGGCTCATGAAATACCATGAAAGCCACATGTTTATGAAAAAGTGCTCTAGCATTTATTAATCAACTTCTCCCAGGTCCAGTCCTCCCGTGGTTCTAGTGCCGTGAATGCCAATGCAGTGACTGGCACACTTTCCAACTCTTTCCTCCTATAGTCAGTATTTTCCCTTCCAAGGCCTTGCAGATTGCTACAGAACACAGCTTCTGTGTTGGATGAAATATTAATGCCAGTAACTTTTGACCTGGGAGATGATGGCAGGATAATTGCATTTCAGGTGCCTCATTGCTTTCCTGGAATTTCCTTGAGCATGTTTTCCTTCCGAGGCTCTCCTCTCAGGGAACAGCTTCCAGCTGCCAGTCAGGTAAAAGGGCTTTGGTGCAAACTTCTGTGTTTTGGACCAAAGTTGAACATGCAACTTCCTACATTTTCCTTGTCTCAGTA
This sequence comes from Actenoides hombroni, assembly GCA_024336885.1. Lineage (NCBI taxonomy): Eukaryota > Metazoa > Chordata > Aves > Coraciiformes > Alcedinidae > Actenoides > Actenoides hombroni. Next base: position 25,826,337 of record WUAM01000395.1, read on the forward strand.
TTTGAATCACTTTTCTGAGCTTTGTCCTTCGATGTGCGTGGTTTAAACTAACTGCTTATGACTGGTTAGCTAGTTGAAGTCAAGATGGAGTTTTGATTGCTTTATCTTTTATTAGCAGAGAGGCAATGGTGCTATTGCACATTTAATATTAATCTCCAGCATTTGTTTGATGTTTGGAAAGGATCCTCTGATTTTATAAGCACAGTTAAAGTGTTCATCTTAATACATGGGGTTTGAGGCTAAGAACGAACCCAAGAACTTATCCAGTGCAGTCCCATCACTGAGAAAAGCTAAGCAGCAATACAAATAAGCCATAATACTTGGTGTTTATTTTGGATGGGATGTGGTCTAATGATTCATCAATAAAAGTAGTCCTCAGGGCCCCATGTTTTTCCTTCTACCTCTGCTTCTAACTAAGCAACATAGCCAAAACCAAGTCACCCTGTTCCCTACGTATTGTTTAATGTAAGATAGGGTTAATATTATTAGCTCTTGGATGTGTTCTGATGGAATAAGCCTCTCCGATGTAATGACTCTTGGTTAAACTACCTAGATGCAGCTAGAAAACACGGTGCCAATTTCAAAACAAATAATAGATGTTCACAGGGACAACTTCACAAGAAATCAATCAACAGTGTGTCCTATGCAGGTTTTCAGATTGCTGTGATAGTTCTCTCTTATGCAACTGGTTTCATCTTTAGATAAAAAACCCCACACTAACAAGAGAAATCCCCTATTTATGGATAAGGAAGCTGAGGTAAAGTAAAAAAAAAAAAAAAGGAGATTTGAAATGAAACTCCATGCAAAACACTGTCAGAGCTATGAGGAGAACCTAGGTGTCCTGGGGCTTAGTGCCCTAACAAGCTTCCCACCCCTTGATTTAATTTGTATTAGTTCTAAAAGACACACTAGAAACAGCCAAAAGTTCAGGAAGAGTGTAATGTCTAAGGCCATCACCATTTAGGAGGTAAAAAAGAGAAGGATCCAACTAGCTTTAAAATCCAGGACTCCATGAATTGCTGGTTCTTGTGAGTCACTTAAGAATAATGTGTCCTGCAGGAATACCTCAGATAGATAGGGACACATCAGCAAACCATAGAGCACCTTATGGATTATAAAGTAAAATAATTCAAGGCTCATTATGAAAGGAACCTGTATGGAAATAATCTCAGTTAAAAGCAGAATAAAAGAACAAAAGAATCAGCAAGTACCCAGAAGGGTCATGTAGGGCACCCTCCCTTTATATGATTAAATAGACGAATAAGTGAATAAGTAATAATCTAATCATAGAAAGGACCAGGCAAACTCAGCATTAAACTACTAGAGTAGGCAAGTTTTTCATTTGTGACCAAATGACCTCATATTTTTTCCATCTCCTTCTATTAAGGAGAGTCGTTTCTTCCATCAGTGCAGTGGTGAAAAATTTCTCCAACTGTTCCAGAGAGAGAGGAGTAAATGGTTCCTTCTGGAGAGGGAGAGCAAGATATTAATGCCCTGACGTGTTCTTTTCTAAAATCAATGAGAATTTTGCTATTAATTTCAGGGGTCTGTTGAGGGAGGAATGTAGTCCTGGACAGAACAGGACTGATCTTCTATCACTGAAAGCAATACTCATTTTGCTGGTGAGTCACAGGGAACAGTATCCAAAACTGAGACTGGGGAGTACCTCCTGTCTCTGCAGAACAGGCAGAGCCTCAACCGTGTGTACAAGAGGATGATCCGCGTCTTGGTGAACAGGATCAAATGTTGTCTCATCTGGAGCCCATGTCAACTATGTACCCACCTCAACTCTTCTCTTTTTCTGCACTCTCATCAGTTAAGTTGCACTGCTCCCTGCTTGTGTTGGCCACCACGAATCTGGTTTTGTTACCATTGGGCACCTTCTGGCAAGTGACTTATGTGAGAGAGGAAGAGGGCACCGCAACATTGCTGCCGAGAGGGCAGGTAACAGAGAAAGTTGGGACTTTGCAAAACACACTCAGTACTTATATCTGCATGAAGCTGGTGTGCTTCTGCTAGTTACAGCTGCTCCCTCCTGCAGAGCTTTTCGTGTGAGATTTTAAAGCACTGCTTGAGACACTCTGAGGAAGACTCGCTACCCCACAGTGCAGTTTTTAATAGACAGAGCAGATAAGGTACAGAACTAAGTGACTTAGCTGAGAGCACCCAGAAAGTCACAAACCTGGGAATCAAGAATGGGCCCTTATCTTCTGTCTTTCAACACGTTTTCCAATCCTTTAGCTTGTTTTGAAGAGAAATATCCATCATATTCACATTTCCTTAGCCACTCTGTTTCTGCTTGTAGAGATGAGATTAGGCTTTGACCGACTGGGTCTGCATGTATCCAAACCAGAAAGGCTGATAGCTACCCATCCCAAATTTGGTGGCATAGCACAGACCACAGCACTTCTGCAGGCCTACTCCAAAAGCTGCCGTGTTAGAAAGGTACCTGTGGAAGTGAGAAGCTCTGTTGTGTTAAGAAATCAACCTAAGAAATGAACCTCTTGAAGCTCAGAAGACAATCTAATACAATCCTAACCTAATTCTAATGCTGCTCCCTTGTAGCCAAAGCATTCAAAATGGGTCATGCTTGGGCAACAGCAAAAAGTTCATCCCAGGGTACAAATTTTTGTTCTACCAAAATATCTGTTGCAAAGACTGTGAGTTGTTGAATTTGGTACCGTGCCGCTTGGCAGGAGGAAAGCACTACACAGAGGCAGATCAGCTGCTCATTTATTTACAGAATAATTGGCGGTTGGCGGTTATTAACTAGTTAATTAATAAAGATTAGATAGAGTGTGTGTGTGGGGGAAACTTGACATTAAAAAGTTTGGCAGGAGTAGTAGCTGCTGCATTATAAAGGTAAAGCAGTGGAAGAAGATGAGGGAATGAAGTTAAAGTGATCGTTAGGGGACAAAGGAATAAGACAAGTAGGGACAGTCCTAGTAGCACAGCTCAGCGTTTAAAAAAGGAAACAAGACAATATCCTCTTAGCAGCTCCAGCTGGTGAATCAGATCACTGCCTCACCTTGCAGGTTGCAAGTGGAATGTGAATTGGGCTTCCCATCCTCAGGGCTAATTCTGGGCAACCAGATGCTCAGCTGAGTTGAGAGATTAAATCAGCATGAACTGGCCGACAGTGTGTGGAGGAAAGACTTTTCAGACTACTCATAGTAACTTGACTTTTTTCTCCTAGAGTCCTCTCCGCAACAGGATCACAAAGCATTGCATAAACCACAGTTGGCTAAGTTTTTTTGATGAAGGTTTTCTTCTTTTATTTTAAAGAGCGGGTAAGGGTTATTAGCTTTGTTCCACTGATGAGGAAACTAAGGCATAAAGAAGTCAATATACCTCTACCCACAAATCCCATTGAAAGCATCCCCTGACTGCTGGGAGCCATGCAACGAATTCTGGGAGACCTGCCAAGACAGCCAAGTGCCAGGATCAGTGACTCACATTGTCATGGGGGGATAAGAGATGATTTACACCAGTGCAGTTCAAGCACTCAGAGCTAGGTTGGGCTGATGCCATCAATGCAGACTGCACCAGTGCACTGTATCCACTGCTGCCCCCAAAGACGGAGGCAGGTGGCAGAACTGGGCTTGAAATCAAAAACAGACCTTGAAACCACCACCATCATCTGTTCATGACGCCAAGGTGATGCACCTCTTGGGTGATCTAAATCACTCTTAGGAGATGGCTGTCATCCTCTGTTGACTGTTAGAAGGCTTATGTTCTTGTACCACTCTTCCTGTCTCTACCTCCAGTAAGGTTACTAATAAAACCAATAGTAAATCTTGTGTATGTGCTGACAGTTGGAGTTAAAAGTTGTTCATACTTAGAGCACAGAGTTCGCATATATGCTTTAGCAGAACGAAGGTATCTCATCCTGGGACAAGAGGACATGTGCTGCAGTTGTTTTCCTAGAGAAGAAGAGTTTATTTTACCCCACTCTTACTGCGCATACACACATTTTAACAGCCTTTTAACTCTGCTTATTGACCTCTAAACTATCACCTGCTCAAATCACCTCTTTCTCCCACCCACTTCCCTTTTTCTGTATTCCCATCTGCATTTTTTTCCATACTGGGAAGGGATTGGTATCCACTATAGCATTTATTTCTTGAAAGAAAGAGGAATAGGAAAAAGATCCATTGAGTAACAACAGATTGAATAGGTAAAGGGTATAGAAGAGTTCCAAAAGGTCCCAAGTTATATTTTGACAGTCTCTTGAGCTGAGTCCATTAGTGCCAACTGCAGAAGAATGGTGCCCACTGGTGCTCTCTGAAGAAGCTGGCCAGTGATGAAACCAGGTGGATACTGAAAAGGATATGTGGAAGAGTCTCCTCTAATGCCTGTGAATCCACAGTTCTAGATTCTTTAGAGATGGGCCAAAAATATATGCTCTCCCTAAATAGTGTCTCCTATTGGTACAGCTGGAAACAGAGGCTTTTCTGGGAGGGACTTTTTTATGAGCTCTCTTATGAGCTGGTGAGTTCAAAGATTATATTAGGACACTGCCGATGTGAAGAACAATGAAAGAGAGAGTGAGAAATAGATTTTCAGACTACATAAAAGTACAATAAAGGGAGACATGAGACTGATTTGCCTGGTGTGGGGGTGCAGGAGGAATTGTGACAAAGAAAGGAAATAAAGTAGGTGTCTGAATCTATAGGACAAAAAAAATCATTGGCTTAGGTTGCGAGATGTCTAAATTCGACATGGAAGAGCTTTTCCTAGAGAGATGGGTAATGATACATGGGCTGCTAGGGAGGCTTCTAAAAGCAGATGGGACGGTCACGGCTCAAGGATGCTTTCTGCAAGGTGAAATACCTCAGGAAGATGGAGTAGGTCTCTTGCTATGCTGTCTATGATTCAATACTTTTCTTCCAACCCTGGGTTGTTTAAGGACCTGGGAAGTTTGTTGTGAACTCTCTAGTTCCTAAAATAACATGCTTCTTTCAGACAAGCCTTTTTGCTGTCACAGCAAAGGAGCTCACTTTGGTCATTCAGTCAGTATTGCACCTCAGGAAATGGATTTCCACTTAAATGTGTTTTTCCCCAGCATTGTACATCTTTTTTGGCAAGAGTTTTAAACAAAGAAAAAGAAGTATCCCCTCGAACAAGCTGTTGAAAAGCTGAGTCTAAGGCAAATCACATTACATGTTGGGTTCATTTATTTTCTGGGTAAAATGTTTTTAGCAGGTTTGTTTTCTGGCATATGCATTTTTTTCAGAATGAACTCCAGGTGTTGATTGGTTATTGATTTCCAGGGAGCAAACAATTTCCTGAAATAGCCCCTTGCTTGTCCTGAACCCTACAGAGGGGAGGGAAGAGAAGACTAATAAAAGTGATTCTTTGGTGGGGGCTGTTGATTCGGATTATAATTGGTCTTCATCACCAGTTTATCGACTGGTTTGTTAGATCATTAATCGCCCTTGGCTTTGATCTGGGCCATTAACTAACAAACTTGTCATTAGCTGTTGGAAGATGACCAGACCGTTTTTAGTATTACTGCGCTGAGCAATCACTGCAGTCAAATCCCAGAGGGTATGAGGCAGGACTCTCCAGAGCACTGTTTGCTAGCTTCATTGGTGGTGTGTGAGCATCAAGCCAGGCTGTTTCTTTTGCAGGGATCGAGAGCTATCTAGGATCCTGGGGTATGTTATATTTTTTCCTTCCTTGAATTGCCAATGAGAGATATTGTCTTGCTGTAAGAGGGAAAATTTTCTCTCTCTGGTCCCTTGTTAAAAAAATAATGAGCTAGTTTGAAATGATGTTGCTTGCTTGATACGTCAGCATTTTCCTGGTTTATGCCAGAAGAAGATCTTTGGAAGCTTGTTTTCATGCCTGCAAAAGGTGTAGGACTGAAAGCTGTGGAGATTAAAATAGTACAAGTGAAAAGTAGCTGGACTCCATCCATCCTTCCTCAGCAGTGTCTCTCAGACCAGATCTCAGATGGCAGAGAAGTCTCTCAGTTTCATTGAAGAACATCAGCAATAGAGTTGTTAGTACTTGTTTCCCTTGGAGTTTCTGAAGTGTGAGCACCAACTTGGTCAGAAATTTAGGAAGGACCACAAAATCCATCAGGGAGCCATGAAAAGGAGATTTCCCTTTTCTCATGACTGATCCAGACAGAAACTTCCTTTTTTTTTTTTTTTTTCCCCTCATTGGTCCCAACAGGAATCAAGCCAGTCTTCTAGAAATGCAACTCCCCATTTTTCATTCCAAATTCCCCCGGGCCGATTTCCCACCGTGGCACTTCTCCAGGCCACAGAGAAGTTGTGTTGTTCTATCTCAGCTTTCCCAGGAAAGCAGATCTTGCTGTCAATAGGTTCTCCCAGAAGAAAAACCTGCGTCTTTCCAGCACTGCAAAAGCAACTCCATTTTTTATAAAGCTGGGTTCTCAGGAAGAAGCTAGACAACAAGCAAAAATAAACAGAATTCATGCAAGCTCCAGTATTAAACAAAAGTGCTAGCACTGCTTCATTTTACAAACACTCCTGACGGCAAATTCTGTTACAGCTCAAGATCTGGGAATTCAATTCTGGTGTCATATTGGACTCACTGCCCACCCCCTGCTCCCCCCCCTCCCCTTCTTTCCTCCCCAGGAATTCAATCATGTCAACATTCTACTGCTGTCAAGGGAAACATGGGGAGGAAGAATACATCATTTTTAGAGTTTGTGTCTCCCAGACGAATTGTGACCCTTCCAGTCATGTTATGATGAAATCCGTAATAATAATAGTAACAAGAACTAGGAAGGGAACAAGGGCTTATGTCCGCATGCAGCAGATGCAGCCACACAATTCCTTTCCGCAGAGCATCATTTGTGCTAATGTATCCCAAAAAAGCTTCATATCTGATTACAGGCTGTGCAGAGAAATGCAAGGAAACTCCCTGGAAGGTAACTGCTCGGGGCTGCAGTCTTTCAGTTTTCATCAGCTAGGCAATGAGGCGAGGCTGATCGGTAGTTCAGCTGGGAGTCCACCGAGGAAGGAAAAGAAGTGGGGCTGATATTTGGGCAGGTGATGTTCTTTTTCTTCAACTTAATATTCAGTCAGTTGTTCACAGTTATCCTCTCTTTCCTTCTTTTCTCAGCCTGCCTTGCTTGAATATTTGCAGATGTAACAGTAAAATGCATGGTCCTGACAGTTCACTAAAGAGATAGGCTGGACATTTCAAAAGGCTGGGGACAGGGTGAGTGATGGGTAAACACAATGATGGATGTTGTAGCCAGTTGCAGTACCCTTGAGGTTTGTGAGGAAGTTTTTAACTGATTTCTTGCCCCAGTTCTGAGATTAAGGTTGGATCCCTTTAAATAAGGAGGAACTTATTTCATAGATCTCCACTGGACAGCTTTTAACACCACCAGGGATTCAGGGATGTCTCAAAAATAGAAGCATCATCTCACCAGATGGCCCAGCTCAGGCCTCTCAGAAGGGTCTGGCCATCGGGAGAAGCTGAGGTCTCTTCTTTGGGAATCAGCCCTGCTGTGATTTCTAGAACTGACTGCACACATGCTTGGAAAAAACCTTGCTCCCTGTAGAGGAGCTACTCAAGGCTTTCAGAAAGGCTCATGGCATAGAGCCCTTACTGTTAGCCATGTGCTGAGGGAAAAGAAGTCCCATTGATATTTCTTAGTGGACCTATTCTCCAACCATTCTTCCAGTGCTTCTTCAAGCAGATTCAACTAAATGACTTTTCCCTCTCAGAGATGTAAGTTGTCTCCTGACATTTTTCTGTAGTCCTGCCAAATCTTCTTTCTCCTACCAGCCAGTCTTTGATTTCCTCTTCTGAAGATTGCTTTCAGCATATAGCATGACCTGACAGTACAAATGAGGCCCAGGGATCCGCAGCAAAGATCATCCTTTGCTGATGAGCCTTTACATAAATGTAATTTTAGGGTTGTTGACATGTAGGACTCTGCCTTCTTTAGCCGCTGTGCCCCTAAAAATGTGTCTTTTTTTTCCTCTCTGGAGATAGGTCAGTAACCATCAACTTTAACCTAGATCTTATATGTGCCGTTCCTCGTTACTCAGCAGATCCTCTGACAGCAGCATACGGTGTATCTGTTGAACTGCATTTATCTGTAAACACCCATAGGCTTGCACAGCCACAAAACTCAGAGTATTAAGGATCCAGACCCTTCTTAGCTGATTTATTGAAGCAGCAATTTAGCATAAAGCCATGCCTTGTATAGTTATTGGTTCTGGAAGGGGTTTATTTGTAATAGCTTGATCTGCATCCTATGGAGTGAGGATGGAGCTGACTGTAGGAGAGCGGTGTGTTTTCCGAGAGCACAGTCTCACACTCTGAGTATCCCAGAGCACTCAATAAACTAATGAGTTAGACTGGCAGCACAGTGACTGGGGAAGGAAACAGAATTGCCAGCTCAGCTAGGCTTATGCTTTACACGTTTGGGAGTTTTGATTTGTTTATTTTTTATTTTTCACCTGCCAATGCTAGGCTTCTCTCTGTGCCTTTTTGTGATGAGGTGCCATGGGACCGGAGCCCTCTTTTACAAGGATTCCCACCAGAGATGGGCAGGAGGATCCTGCCTGTGCTGTTTTCCTCGCGGGTTGCACGGTAGCTTTCCTCCCTCCCCACTTTCCCTAGTGCTGCAATGCAGTGTCAGCTCTGGTTGCAAGCCCAAGCCCTAGCACACAGCCTGACTCTGCCACAGTCTCCTGGCTCTGGGGAGAAGCATGAAAACACTTGGCCCCTCTCTTGTAGCTGCTGCAGTCTGCCTGCATGCTCCAGGAGAGAAGGCAGAGATGGAGCTGCAAGGCAGGTTAAGGGTTTTCTTGCTTCATGTGTCCACAGTACTTCTTCTGGGAAAGGTGAGGAAGAGCCAAAATCAAAGCAGCAGAATCCAGGCTTACTGTCAGTGTTGGTCAAAAATACCCCCAAATCCAACCAACCACAAAACAAAACAAAACAAAACCCACCTCCAATTCTTTTGCTGGATTTATTCCTTCTAGCCAGGAGAAACCCTGTTTTCCTGGAGGATCTGGTGCCTGTGGGTTATGGCCTCACCAGTGTAAACTTTTGCTTTAAGCCTTGGCCTGAAATTGGCTCATTTTTCAAAAAGAAATCCGAGCAATACTCTAGCCTTGAATATCTCTGCAGTGGCAGGCATCGGGCCATCGCCTGTGCCACTGCTTGCTTCAGGTTTCCCTGGAACGCTGTGAAAAATCACAAACCATTCCCAGCTCTGGAGACACAACTCAATGGCTCGGACTGAGAGACTCTCTTGGTATCACCCCTCACCTTGCAACATGGTTGCTCACCAGAACAGATGAGAAGTTTGAAGGATGTGTGACTTTGGAGTGAAAAAACTCCTTAACACCCATGCTGGCTGAGACCAGTGATCTGTGGAGCTAGTGCCAATAGCAGATGCCTATGAGGACAATAAAGCAAAAAAGAGCAAGCATGAAGAAATCCCATTTTTGATGCATACTTCCCTTCCAGCAGTCACTGAATTAAGGGTTTCTTTTCTTTTTTTTCTTCCTGAGCTGGAAACTGGGTCTGAACAGCCATGTTTCATAACCATGGATGGATTGTGCCCCTGTGAATCTGTGTAACCCCTCCTGAGGTTTACCAGAATATCTGGCCTTGGCAGCGAGCCCCAGTGTTTAACTGTTACGTGTCGCTCTGTCAGTTCAGGATCTGTCTCCAACCCACCTTCCAACCCTCTCTCCTGCTATTTTATGTTGGGGGTTGTAATAAAGGTCTGTGGAAACTTCATGTTCGACCCAGTTTCAGGTGGGCCTGGGTCATGCCCTCATGCAAGTAATGCACAAGAGGAAGACAAACAGTTCATGTGAAATTGTACAACCTGTTCTCACCAGTAATCACTGGCCTATACAGGAGATGGACTGGGAACAAAAATTCCATTACTTCATGTAAACATTAAGACAAAAATGGAAAAATCAAAGGTAAAGGAGTTCTCTTGAACTGCTTGTTGCCATAGCTACCTATCGTCTAGAGTATCCTGGAGGCACACAGGATTGCATTCCCTTCCCAACTTTTTCATTGAGTTTGATTTTTTATGAAGTTTTTTTTAATGAATAGGAAATAAGAGGGGAAATGAAGGGAGGGAGGGTACTAATTGTTCATCTCGCTGCTTTAAACTCAGAAATGCTTTGAGACTGATGATGAGTTCATTATTGTCATCTGTGAGGTCCCCCAACCCTTTCTTGTTTCTGAAACAAATAACATGACTCTCTTCAGAGCTTCTGTGGAGCAATACCTTCCATTATCATTGACTTCAGAGAGTCCCAGGGTTGCTCTTGGCATTGTATCTTGAATAAGGTGAGATCAGCATGATTAACCTTTCTCATGCTCTCTAGGTAGGCAGCAGTCCTGATTTGAGTGTGATTTTGGGGAGACAATGGAGAATTATATAGAGTAATATTCCTTTTCCACTCCAAACACTATAGCATTTTCAAATAGACCGGAAAGAGGCCTCCTCAAAAGCTGACAGAAGATGCTAAACTCAGGGCAAGGACCCATCTTTTGGCATCACATCTTTCCATTCAGTACTATTTTTTCAGATTTTTCAATGCCAGTGATTTAAGGATACCAGACACATGAAGAGTTCAGGGGGGCTACTCAGCAGTGTTGCTCTTTAGAGTTAATTTTCCAACACTAATCTAGATTTAGGTTGAAATAATTGATCAGTGATGAATCCTCTTCTCTTGGGAGGTTGTGCAATATTACACAATAATACAATCTTTTAAAATGATGAGAACATTGCCTCACTAATCTGATTGTTATTGGCCAAACCAAATAATAGAAAAAGTGTAATTACAGTGGAATTATATTGCAATTAAAATGTAATTACATGGTGGGTTATGTTGTTTATTTTTTTTCTCAATCAATAATTATTTCTGTTGATATAATAAGGACATTAACTGCACGAGTGAATGGTTTGTGTTAGCTCTCTGTGTCCCTATGCTACCTGAGCTGAATATACAGCATTGCAGTGACATTTACAGTATTTATTCCCAGCCACACCGTGAATTGTTCAGTCGTTTATTCTGCAAGACATGAGAGGGTGTGTGCATGTGTGTGCATGTATGTAAAATACTAATACATGTAATACAGCCTGTAATTACTAATTACATTATTACATTATTGTGGAATTGTGTTGCAATACATATTGTAATGGAACATAATTATATTACATTTGTATTTGTGGTATTAAAGTGTGTCAGAGAACACACTTATCATAATTACACTGCAATTGCTCTTTAACAAGAGTGGAATTACAGTCACCATATTATGAAATATGACAGTGTTATCTTTATACATTATTTGTATTAAAGTACAACTTAGAGGTCCTTTTAATTGGTATCTGCTTAAGAAGATAGTGATTTTCCACTGGTGCTAGGGAACAGACCTGGAGTGAGCTCTAGTAAAGGACTCTGGCTCAACCATAAGACTTTTGGTACACGGACCCCGTGTGGGGTCTGGATGCCTCTTTTGGTTCCCAGTTTCTGTCTTCCCACGAATAGTTCTCATTGAACAATGCTGCTGATCAATTTGTCCATGGAGACTTATGCCTCCTCCCGAAGCCGTGGGGACAGTAGTGGTTCACAAATGTTCCAAGGACAGCTTATTTGCTGCTGCAGGACTAAACCGAGATCAGTAAGATCTCTGGAACACAGTGGCTTGTCCAAAATCATGCCTTGCTGCAGAAACCTGGTTCCTTCTGAGGACAGCTCAAGGAGCATGGAGCGGCCAGCTCAGGTTTGCATCTCTGTTACTAGGGATAGTTCAAGGTAACCCTTTCTGAGTATCTTCCATGTGGTGCTGCCTGCATCTGAAACATCAAAACCTAGCAGTTTAGAGCATTACATCACCAGATTGGAAATTCCCATTTTCTCAAGTCTTAGGCAACTTGTACACTTTTCTTTAAAAAGGCTTCAGATAAAATGTACAGCATCTTTCCATATTGTAGCTCAACCCACAAGTTATAGTGGCACAATTTATTTTCTCTTTCTGTCTGCGGGATCTTCCTGCATCCTCCGCTGGGTCATTCCTTAGCTTGGAGAAGATGGTTTGCGGGTGAGGTGAGGATGCTGAGCAGAGAGGTAGGGATGCAAGCAGATGACTAATTCACCACCCCTGCTTCTTCTATGGTGATTCCTGGCAAGGAGAAGGTCATGAAGTGCTACAGATTCACCTCCCAGAGTGAGGAGGTGAAGGCACCTTCTAGATACATCAGATGCAGTCATTAGTCATTCATCTCAGACAGGGGAGACTGAGCTGGAGATAATACTGTCCCAAACAAGGTTTGCTCTCCAAGATCTGGGTCACTGCCCAGTGGAGTCCAGACTCTTTGATCTGTGCAACTCTTAAGCTGCCTCACCAAACCAATGCCAAAGAGGCTGAGGTTGAATAGACAGGTTTGCAGATATGTGGGCTTTTCTCGGGTCAAAATGTAGTGGCCTCCTAATGAACAGCCACTGCCACTATAGTTTATTTACTGAATTAAAATATCAGTTTTTTGAGGAATGTACGTACTCTTATGGCTTGGTCTGTCAAAGGCAGAAACAAACAACTTGAACCAACATTTACTTTCTGCAGTATTTATGATTCACCAGAACAATTGCTCTTGGCAATTTTGCAAAGCAGGAACTTCATTTCAGTAAAAATTAGTTGGACAAATATACTGTGATGTAGGCTTGGGCAAGAATGTGTCTGAGTGTGTGGGCTTCTTAGAGGATATTCAAGGAGCTCCAAGCAGAGGAGGATGAATCAGAATGAATGAGCGAGAGAAAAATCAAGAAGATGCATAAAAGAGGTCTTTACAGCTGCATGAAAACAATATGTGGGCATTGAACTCAGGAATAAAGAGATGGATTCCTGGCCCTGCTGACGTCATTGAGGCTTCTTGGATTCAGTGAATAACTTTGGATCTATAACCAAAAACGGATGGTACTTATTTCCAAAGAAAATGGCTACAAACTATACAAGTAGGTTCCCACACTGCTTCAGTTCAATCTCTAACTCAGCTCATTACCAGAGGCCTCCTGAGACATGATGGCCTCAGGATATTAACTCTGGAGTTGCCAAGCATCTTCATGTCATTGTCTTTCCTCTTTTCAAATCCTGCATCTATAATCTTGCCAGTTACAGATCTTTAAAATTCAAGGGGTTTTGTTATTTGTTTGGGGTTTTTTTCTTCATCTTCCCTGTTTTTTGAGATTTTTAGATTCATACAGAAAATCATCATTATTTGAGTCACTTGCAAAGGGGATCAGCTGTTCCCATGGGCATGGAGAGAGGGAGAAGATAAGTAAGGGAGCCTTCTGCCAGGGGTAAGCTGAGTTGGTGAGGTGAGATCTCTTTCCCATCCTAAATATTCTGAGCAGTTCAGAGGTGTAGGGTACGTTCAGGGTGAGTTGTATAGCTGTGAATGCAATATAGAGAAAGGATGTGATGGGTGGGAGAGATGATGTCTGTAGTTAGGTTTCAAGCACAGCTGATCTTCTCCTTGTAAAAGTCCCACTTTCTATTCATCTGCCTCATCTACTGTGATGTTAAATGCCTTTAGCCAGAGGGCTGGGGCACTTTTCCCATTTTTATTTATTTTTCCTGGGTTCTCATTTCATCCAGCTCCTTCCTGAGCCTGTAAGTGAGGCAGCATTTCTGCCTGGTTGGCTTTTAATTGGTATTAGTTTCCAATCAATCAGATATCCTAAATCATAATCATAAGAGGTGCTGATGCTGTTTTACATGAGTTTCTGTGTGCTTATCCTTACTAGTAAATCAAGAGGGAGCATAAGATTTACTTTACAGAGAGGTTGTGAATATTGCTGACCAGTCAGTCCAATTTTCTCTGAGCACAGACTGACTTTGTATTATTTTGGTGGGAATCAAACTGACACTATTATCAATGAAAAGAAACAAATGTAAAATACGGATGCAGCGACCTTCATGTTCCTGCTGTTCATTTTTGGTCAATGGTGGATGTTGCTGCTGCTGAACTTTTTTACAAGGTTGCCAGGGGCTGTGGTCCGAGTTCAACAGCCTTTCTCTCAAGCTGGATGTGCTGGGAAAGCTTCTTGTAGACCCCGATTCAATCTAAATTCGCAAGACGAGAGACATCTCCAATAAAGCGCACAGGGTTCACAGAGCTGCCTTTTCTTGCTGAAACTTTGCTCTGCTGTGAAATTTGCTGCTGACTTGTACCTTTATTACCTGAGTTATACAACATGCTTCAGGATCCCCAGAATGGCAAGGACCACAGAAGAGCAGTGTCGCGGCATGAGCTCTTTGCAGCGATCCACACGTCAAGGAAACAAATAAGAATTTCACCCAGTGCTGTTAGGAGCGAGTGGGCGGACAGGGCCGTTTTCACCAGGGTCCCTCTGACTAGCATGGACCTGAAACAGCACCGTTTCTGCTCAAAATAGCATGCCACAGGCAGAGACATTTTGTTTTTGCTAAAAGCAAACAGAGTTGCTAAGAAACGAATATTGCAGAGACGGAAATCCGCAAAAGGGTTGAGGGTTGCCAAACGGTGCACGTTGGATGGAGTGGCTTGGCAAACATGGCCATGGTGCTAGCAGAGAGGAGCCAGATGATTCCCGAGTTAAGCGTGGTCCTTCCAGCTGGAAACTCGTGAGTTGCTCCTTACATCTTGCCTCCATCATGCATATTGCTGATGGGGGCTGACAAGCCAGGGGTATAGGAGGGGCAGGGTGCACAAAGACCAGAGGATTTTCAAAGCTGGGAAGACTTAGTAAGTAGAAGGCTTTGAAGGATGCTCCATCGTTCCTGTCTCTCAAAGCTGGGAGCAGCAAAAGTGATTAGTGAGTGGTTACAGTCCTTCTCATCTTTGCTCCTGAGGGTCCAGTCATGTCAGCCCTTTCTTAGTACTTTCTTTCTTGGATCTCTAAGGCCAATTCATGAAGGTGTGTGTGTGTGTCCATCAGTAATCTTTTCTTTAGACTCGGGTCATGGTGCCCCATCATGACGAGGGTCAGTAACCTCATTGGTACAGACTTTCTCAGGGTGTGCGAACATCTCCCTATGTTTAAGTCACTGTGGAGCCTCTGGAGACAGCATTCACCTGTCTACAGGCAAGTTCACCTGTTCACAGGAGCCAAGTTTTTGCCTCCAGTGTGTCCCACGTCAGGCAGTCAAATTTTATCTACCTCAATTTCTGATGCTAGGAAATGATCTTTTGCAATTTTCTTATCAGATGATAAGTGACCCAGGCACTGTACCCTAAAGGTGGCTACATTTCATCATGTTCATGACTGTGTGCACAGGGGTTCTCCTTGAATGATGCTTAGAGAGCAATATGGATGGAAAAGATTGCTGGAAAATGAGACATTCAAGGGATTGCTGTCCCCTACTGGGGTATGGTGCATGTTTCAAAGCTTGAGAAACCAGAAGTGATCACTACCTGTGACAGCTCAAGAGCCATCCCCGCTCTCCAGTGGATTGCTATTATTGTTAGGTATGCTCTTCAGGAAGGTGGGCTTTGGGGGAAAAAAAAACAACAACGAAATATTAAAATAGAAGATAGAAGCAAAGCAAACTAACACTGAGCCAATCTGGTTAATAAAGGATGCCAGGAGTTGGTGTTAATTTGTGTCTGATTTAAAGTGCCTGGTGGGTGGAGAGAGAACAGCCCACAAGAAGCAGCTGGGCTCCTTTTCCATCCCCCAACCCTGCTGTTGGTGCGGCGTGGGGGGGGGGGAAGAGGAGCACACAATCAGGCAATTCATCCCCACGCTGTCGCACTTCGCAAAGGCAAAGGAGAAGACGGGAAGGAGGGAGAGAGAAAACGCAGCAAACCAGTTCTGATGAAAAGCATCGGCAGCAAACATGATGCTTCTGCTCACCTAAACAGGATCGACCCATCCTATCGACGTTTACCAGCCCTTGGTGGGATGCCAGTGGGCAGCCCTGACACAAACGGGCACCTTTCTGCAGCTGGGTGCTAGGGTCACGTGTGCTGAGTGAGGAGGGGAGTGAGAGCTCTAATAAGCTGCAGTGGGGCTGGCAGGGTTCACGCTCTTCTCTCAGGACCAAAGTTCCTGATTTATGTGCTGGGTAAGACAGAGACCGGCTCCCCCATTGAGGTGGCTCCACCTGAACCAACAGAGGCGGTACCTGGGTTTGCTCTCCATGGGAAAATCTCTACAACCCTTCAGTTCTATCAGTGGAACCCTAGAGGACAAACCTTTTGTTGTTTGTGTCCATCCACTCCCTTTCAGACTATGTCTATTCTCGTAAATCCACGAGGGACTAATTGCAGGCATGAGTGTGGTCCCGTGTTCATCCAGACTGTTTAATTACCTGCATGCTCCCTGGTGCAGTCTTGGCCTGAGATGGTTCCAGGACACAGTCTGGTGGATGACAGAGCCAAGGGACTTATCTCCCACGGGTCTGTGAGATGAGGCCAGCCCATTTCAAAGGGGAGGAGAGCTGAGGTGTGTGGCTGCAAGCTGTGCCATGCTTGGTCCCAGAGCCAAAGACCAGCCCCTTCACTAGTGTAGACATAGCCTGTGGAGACAGACAGCAAAAGGGCAAATTAGCATTTAGTTGGCATGTGGATTTCTGTTCTTCAGGAACAAAAGGAGGGCCATCTGCTCATTGTGTCTCGCACGGGGGTGGGGGCTTTGGTTTGCAACCAAACTGTGCTGGATTTCAGCCTGCCTCTCAATGTGGAGGTGGCTGCAGGCCCTCCAGGTATTGTCCTGGGAGACTGAGGACATCCACCGTGCCTCACTGTGCTGGGTCAGCCTACCTTCTGGGCTAAAAAGGCAATGATCTTCACCTCCTGGCACATTCCTAGAAGGACTGCTTGGCTCTCCTGCATTTCCTGGCTTAGGGAGGCCGGTTCCTGGGCTGCACAGGTGGGTTTGGCATTGCAGGGCATCTCAGGAACACCTGGGGCTGTGTGTGCTGCTACCTTATGGTGAGGTTTCTCTAAGCTGGGCTGGGCTGGAAGCAAGATGAACAGTTTCAAAATCTTTCTCTGGAGGAAATGGGAAGCAGAAGAATTGCCTGCGCTGTAGGCAGTGTAGCTGAGGTCTCCTCTTAGGTCTTGGGTAGAAACCTAAATGCAGCCTTTTTGTCTGCAGAGCCCCAGTTCCTCCCCAGCTCTTCACTCCAGTCCTGTCTGCCTGTCCTTCGAGCTAGAAGTGAAAGCCCATACAAATGAAAAAGCATGTGAAAATCACAGACTCTGCTGTCACCCCTTTGATGAAGCATCACTCGAGCCCATCTCAGAATAAATATAAACCATCCTCCTTCAATCCTTCATCTTCATCAAGGCTGCACACAGACAGCTAACTAACCCCAGCCCCAAACCAGCACATTCTCACTGCTGCACAAATCACTCCATAACATCCTCCATCATCTCCTGTGATTAAACAAAGCCCAAGAAAGTGAGAAGAGTCTTTTGCTTACCAATAACCCTCATGCTTGCCCCTCACCAGTAAGCCATCTCCCCTCCCATGTCACATTGCTCAAGGGTTCCTGGAGAGAAGACTGAAAAGGGGGAAAGCATACATCTCTCTCCGTCATGCAAATCCTGAACTGCTTGTCGTGAGGCTGATAGATGACATGCGACGAATAATCCAGCTCGTTAGTGCCTGTGCTATGATTGCATCCTTCTGTCAGCCTGTATCCATTCTAGCATCCTGGGATCTGTTATAGGGGAGCCTACAAGGCAGTCTCTGCCCTGAGGAATCTGCAAGAAAAAGGGGGAGGTCTCCAGTGAGCAGAACAGGCAGGCACCATTTGCTGTCCAGCATGATGAGCTCAGGCACAGCTCTGCATGGGTGTGGGCACGATGCTCCAGAAAGGTGTAGTCTGGGGGGCAGACGAGCATCCCAGTGAGTGCTCTCCCAGGCAGTGCAGTGGCACCATGCAGGGCATGCAAACTGATCAGCAGGACATGGATCGGGCCAACCCGTTTTGATAGGGGTGTTCAGCAACGTGGAGGTGACTTGTGACACTGCATTTAGTATCAGCCTCTGGAGATGGTTTGTTTAGCAGTATGGACATATGTCTTGTGGCTTAGGGGTGGTTACTAATATCCCTGCACCTGTCTATAATAAAGACAAGAATGGTTACTTAGTGAAGGACCAAAGGTCACAGAATCGTAGAATCATAGAATCATAGGGCGATTTGAGTTGAAAGGGACCTTTAAAGATCATCTATTTCACCTCCCTCCTGCCATGGGCAGGGATGTCTTCCAGTAGATCAGGTTGCTCATCCAGCCTCTGACCTTGAACATCTTCAGGGATGGGGCATCCACGACTTCTTTGGTCAACTTGGTCCAGTGACTCACAACCCTCATCATAAAAACTTCCTCCTCATATCCAGTCTAAACCTGCCCTCCTCAGTTTAAAACTCTTAATCCCTTTTACCCTGCTAAAAAGCCTCTCTCCATCTTATAAGCCCCCTTCATATACTGAAAGACTGCAGTTAGGTCTCCCTGCAGCTTCTCTTCTCCAGGCTGAGCAACCCCAGCTCTCAGCATGTCTTCACAGGAGACGTGTTCCAGCTCTCTGACCATTTTCCTAGCCCTCCTCTGGACTTGCTCCAACAGGTCCATGTCCTTCTTGTGCTGAGGACTCCAGAGATGGATGCAGTGCTCCAGGTGGGATCTCACACGAGCAGAATAGAGGGGCAGGATCATTCCCCTTGACCTGCTGGCCACGCTGCTCTGGATGCAGCCCAGGATACCATTGGCTTTCTGGGATGCAAGCACACATTGCTGGCTTGTGTCCAATTTTTATTCACCAAGTATTCCCAAGTCCTTCTCTTCAGGCCTGCTTTCAGTCCATTCACCCACCAGTCTGTACTGATACTGGGAATTGCCCCAGCTCAGGGCTATCCAAGTGCATCTGCATGCACAATGGAAGACTGAAGGAAAGGCAAAGAAGAGTTGATACTTCTGAGAGTAGCAGTTGCATCCAGACTATTGTGTTTAATAGGAACTGATGGACTTGTCCTCCACAAATTCTATAATCCATTTTGGCACTCTTTTATACCTTTAGCCTTCACAGCATCCTGTGGCAATGAGGTCCCCAATTGAATTATGAGCTGTGTGAAAAAGTACTTCCTTTTGTTTGTGTTCAGCCTTTGGGGCTGGTAAGGATGGCTTTCTGCGTCATGAGGCTTAATTCACTGCTGCTCCCCATGTCCCTTGAGGACCTTGGAGAGAAGGTGCTGTAGAAATTCACATATTTATCATTCTTTTGTTTTGTAAGTTCAGGTTTCAGACTTCACCTGCTCCAAGCTCATGGTTAAATCCAAAACCACTGGAACTGGGGGTTTAAAAGGGGATTGGGTATGTTCTTGGTTCTCCCCAACTTCAGGGGCTGTGCTCAACTTAGTAGAAAGGTCCCACACTCTGCTCAAGATCAGATATTTCTACCTTCTCCATGCCACTGGGAAATTCCTGTTTGTCCATGTTAGTGTGGTATCAGAAGACTTCAAAGCCCTTCCTTTCAGCCTGTGTAGAAGCAGCTGTGCAGAAACACTCCTGTAGCTAGCACAGTCCTGTAGTTCAAGTTCTCTTGTGCCACCCATCCTATGGAGAGTGAAAGTATGGCAAGGGATGGTCACAGAGCTGTTATCGCTAAGAGGACCTGTATTTCAGGTGTTTCTTGTAACCACAGCCTAAATCTCCATCTTCCTCCTGCTGAGAGGTACATGAAAATTGCAAATCTGAGCAATACCATCTTCTGGTCCTTCTGTGTGCATGTCTTTAAATAAGACATCCTCACTGGGCATTGGAAAGTGAATGCCTAAAATTAGGAGCTGAATTCCTGTTGTCAGAAGGGGAAACATTCCCAATCCAGTAGGGAACTGACTGCAGCATTCCAAAACTGAGCATCGTGCATCTTCAGGGCAGTTGTAATATTGAACCCTGATGTAGTGTTTCTTTCCTTTCCCTGCTGCTGCCTAGGAAGTCTATTCCTATCATTGAGGTAGTGTCAGTGGTGTTTGTCAGATGAAGAAACTGAGGCACAGGCATATAGAGAGAGCACAAATCCATCAGAGGGATCAGAAGAAGAGTACACATTAAAATTTCTATACATCCAAGGCTGGTCAAAGGCTTTTGGTTGTGGTCATCTCTTGTTGCTGGTCATACCCAGCCATGTAACAAGCCGGAGGACAACAAACTAGAAATCTACTTTCCTGGTGCTGGGAGAAGCCCTAGGATTTGAGCAACTGCAAATCCTAGTCTGGAACTGGTTGTAAAAACAACTACTTGGGTGCTCATCTCCTTTCTCTCCTTTCCTTTGTCCAGTCCAGCTCCAGGCTGCCACGGGGCAGGCAAAGGGATGAATCCAGTTGGTATTCAGTTCCAGGGCGTCTGGACAGACTGGTCAGGAGCAGAGAAAGGCACCAGCTTTTCCTTTATCTTCTGTAGCTACCTCTGCACTGGTAACTCCAGAGGATCAGGATATGGCCTGAAACTCTGTCCCATTACTGCCTACACATCTCAGGACACTTCCTGGTGAGGTTTTCTCCCCAGCCAGCAAGCACCACCCCAGACCTTGCCTGGGCTCAGCTCAGGACAGAGCACTAGGCGCTGTGTCAAGTCTGTTCTGCTTTGGAGGACAGGTGATTTAGCCACATGGACAGGAGCTGTGTCAAGGCTGTTGGCCTCAGGGGCCAGGAAATGAGCCCTGGTGCACACAATTTCTGCAGGACGCGTTGAGTGAGCAGCGTTAGGATGCGTACCGAGCTCAGGCTTGTGCCTGTGCAAACCCGTGAATCGCAAAGCCTGGTTTTAGGTTAGCCAACCATCACTCTGCCCACGTGCCCCTGTATGTCTGAGCCCCAGCATGCACACACAGCCCCCTCCCAAACATCTCCTCTCCCCAGGGGCTCCCACTTAACTCCCCAGCTACCGCCAGTGCTTTTAACCTCCAGCTGAATTCCCAATCAATCACATCCCGGTCCCCAGCATGAATGAGCAATGATGGAAGTGGTCTCCCCCCCGCCTGCTTTCTGCCATTCATTAGGGTGACCTTGCCCTCAGAAGACCTCTTGTGTAACCCTCGCACCCAGGAGCAGGGTGGGAGCGTAACCGAAAAGTCCCCAAAGGGTTGGCCGTGGAGCACTAACAGGCAGAAATAAGGCAACAGGGGAAGCAGGAGTTTTCTGGGATTAGCTGGTGCAGAATCTAGGGTATTTCTGGCAACGGGCATTGCTCCTCGAGTGGTGCCACTGATGGGGATGGATGGGAACTAGCGCAGTCAGTAGGTACAGGTGATGCTGGCGTGGGGGAAAAGCTGATCTTACCCCCATCAGGAGAGCTGTACGTTCCCTTGGGGGTGAGGAAATGCCTGAGAACAGTGTGGAGCAATGACCAGCCTAAACTCACAATGGGCTGTATGTTACCTCTGTTAACTGAGGTTTAAGTCTGCTCTGCTAATGGGAAAATGAGGCAGAGAAAGATGTAACATTATGATGACCTCCATCAGCTGCTACATTCTGTGAAGAACCCCATTGGCTCCTTGACTTTGTTATACAGTAGCATCTAACCCATCCCTGACATGCCATCCTTGAGAAACTCCCAGTCCTAGTAGTGATCCCAACAGGCTGTGCCAGTAACATTTTACCCGTGTAGAAGGAAGCTGAGGACAAGCACAGCTGCAGCTCAGGCTGAGGTGATGTTTAAAAGACACCAAGTAAACACACAACATCTGTCCGAGGCTGTGTTGGACCCAACAGAAGGTACTGCAGAGCCCTGGGCCTCCTTCCCTCAGGCAGCCACATCTGGAATCAGATGGAGCACATCTGGCCCTTCTTGTCTGCTGGGCTTTTCTCTGTGGAAGTTTTACTGGGTCCTAGATTTTAGAGTCCAGTCTTTCTGCTCAGATATCTCCTGATCCCACTCACTGAAAAAAACACGCAGAGCCAGACACTGATCCTGACTCTGCCTTCACCCCTGCCTGAGAATTTTAGCTATGGGCTAAAAAAAGGAAAGCAGAGGATACATCTTGCATCCATCTTTTCAGGTGGGAAAAAAATGAAGCATGGATTGGCAGAGATGCTCAATTAAGACCGTGCACAAATCCCAGAGCCAACATTAAAATCTGGCCTCTGTCTCCCCCAGTAGTGTCTCCAGTGCTGAAGGTGATCAGAGATGGGATGGTTCAACCGAAGCTCGGGGGCTTTGGAGTTTCCTCATTGTGGTTGAAAGCCTGTTGAGGCACACCAGTATGATCCATTTCTATATATCCAGCCTTTGGAAACCAAAATGGGACTCGGATTCTGTCCCTGCAAGCAAATCCCCATCACAGAATCAAATATTTCCCACTCTATGCATGCTATTCCTGCAGGCTGTTACGTGTCTGCTGGAGTCCACCCCTAAAGCCTTTCCATGTTGAAGCTGAGAGAAATCTGGGATGAAGGGTGCTAGTGTGTACTAATACCATTTATTAACACACCAGGCAGGTGATAATCAGGCTTCCTCTTCACTCGGAAGAGTGAGATGGATAAAGGCAATAGGCAGTGTATCAGTCTCTACTGATGGAGCAAATATTCCAGGTCATGAGGGGTCCAGGCAGAAAGAAGTTTTTGGTAAGTGAAAGAGCAGGAGGGGAGCAGGGATGGACTCCTGTCTAGCTGACCTTTGTCTGCTTTCCTTTGCTTCCCAAAGAGCTTTTGTCTGAGTTCAGCTCTCAGCATTTGGTCCAAAGGTGGATCTGACCAGGCCAGATTCTGACCCGGGGTCAGGATCCTGACCCAGGACCCAGATCCTGACCAGCTGAAGCTGGTTTAGCAACCTTGCCAGGTTATGGTCCACATCTGAAATGCCTCTCCAGAGGCTGGATGTGCATTGGAGTTAGTGTGAGACCTAAAGGATTTCCCAATCCTGCAATACCCACCAAGTCATCCCTTTACTCTTTGAGGTCCTAGTGTTCACTCAGTTTTACTTTGACAGAGAATAAGCACAAATCTCTATAGATAAACTGTTTCTGGAGGGAGCCAGAGCCAAGTAAATACTGATAGAAAGCAGAAGAGAAGGAAACTGGATCATTAAAAAATAATATTAAGGAAAAACCTGATTTTGAGCACTGATTTTAAGGAAAAGGGGCTGCTCCAGACCCTGTCCAAGCTCCATCCCTCTCAAGGTGCCATCCAGGGCTAAGTCCTCTCCTTGCAGCCCAGCAGAGCCACTGCAGCCAAATGACAGCCACGTCTGAGCCCTTTTTGACTCCTCTGTGTGCTGTCAAGTCACAGATGCCACTGTGGCTCTCTAGGCTTTTCCACTGTGTTTTACTTGGTAGCAAAAAGAAGAATTTCCAAGTGATTTTGGATTTCTTTTTCTTCTTTTTTTCTCCTAGCAGTTCCATGTGAAGAAGGACAGAGGATACTCATTTCCTGGGTGTTCTCACGAGTGCCAAGGGACTGACCTTTTTGGGGCCAAGCAGTTTTCTGCCTCTGGCAAAAGGGATATTTTATTTGATATCTGGGGACTCCTTACAGAGAAATGGGAAGCCCCAGGAAAGGAGGATTAGCTTGTTGAGAGTGGTTTTCACCCTGCTGGGATGTCAGCCATGTGCCAAGGTCAGGAGAAGGAAAAGCAGAGGGAGGTAAATCTTGGACAGTAGCGTATCTGAGCTGGTGGGCAGAGAGTTGGGGCACGGCTGAGCCGGAGGAGGCAGATCAAGGTGAGGGTGTTGGGAGAAGTCCTACAGGGGAAGGATGCCCTTTCTGTAGTAATTGTTTTGATTTCCCCCCCCCTTTTTTTTTTTCCCCGTGGAGTGCCTGTATGTGTGTGTGTGTTTGTGTGCATGTCTAAGAGTGCCCTCCATTGGCCAGATCCAGGCTGCTGCACCAAGAGTCCCCTGCCACCAGCACAACCGAGGAAGGTGGTGGATGCACAACCCAGAAGGTTGCCCTTCCCGTGTGGGAGGACTCTGGGCGGTGCACAGACCCTGCAAAGCAGGGCACGTTGAAGCACTGTCTGCATCTCACGGGCTCCTCCTGCTCCTGCAGAGATGAAATCCTTGTGCTGGGGACACAGCCCCAAAGCCTGACACACCGTTAAGGAGATCACCATCCAGAAGGTCTTGGTGGGACAGGGTGAATCGTGATTTGGGGCTGTTTGGGCAGGGGTTGAAGGCAGTTGTAGGCAGAGTCAGGAGAAGCTCTGATCCCTCCCTACTCACACACATTCCATGCAGCTGCATCACTGGGGTGAGTGTGCATGGAGCACATAGACGTCTGCAGAAAGCAAGCGTGGACGTGAGGGTGGCTGAAAACCCCAACCCCAGATTGTCTTGGTTTAACATTAGTGCAGGAAGATAGGATGTGCCACCAAACCTTTGGCCATAGCATGCAAGCTCCAAAATTCACTGGGACCAGTGCAAAATGGGTGTCTGAACCCATTGGGCAGCCCAGGTGATTCAGTCTCCGCCTGGGTTTGTTTAGACTGTGAAGCTCTGTCTTGGCTTGTGTTTCTGGTACAGTGGGTGTCAGGGTGGGATGACAAATGCTCAGCAAGGAGGTAGAAAAAATTACCAGGGCTCTGGGCAGTGGTGTGAGGATGCAGGAGACAGGTGTGGGTGTCTCCCCTCACACATTAACAGACATAGTCAGGCTATCTAGGCACTAGCTGTGGCTACTACCGTGGGAATATGGACAAATTAGCCTGTGTGCCATAGGAATGTGGTTTCCAACACTGGAATAATCTGTCTTTTCATGCATTTAATATCACCTCCCCAGCTGCAGGCTGCAACCTATGGTATGTGTCCCCTCTGGGATTTTGCTGGATTGAAGTGTAGAGAATGGATCTGTTTGGTGAAACACAGCAGCCAGCCATCTTCTCTCCCCACCAGCTCTGACACACGTTGAGCCAAAGATCCCGGTGTGAAGGGAGGTTTATCTAGACACCTCTTCTGCTCTAAGTAAAGGTTCCCACTTCAGCAAGGATTAGTGGAAGTAGAAATAAATATGTTTATGTTCCTTATGGTGAAGCCTTCCAGATGGGACTGCATTCAGGGGAAATCCATTTTGAGACCTAACTACCGTAACACAGCGTCCCATTAGCGGGTCTGTTTAGTTAAAGTTTGTTGGCTTTTACGGTGCTTTTCCCAGAGAGGGCTGGGGGTGGAGGGGATACATTTCGTGCTGGCTGCATCATCATTTGGTAGCAGGTCTGTGGCTAGCATGCAAAAACTGTGGTTTGTGGAAGGCAGGAGGCTTGGGCTGAATCCCACGTGCTGAAGTCACCGTTAGGGACCGGATCTCGGCACAAGCCCCGTCTCCTAATCGTCTTGTTGCTATGGAGGCACCGCTGGCTCCTGCTTCCAACCGGGAAGGGAAGGTTTCTTCATGATCTCGACCAGAGAGGTTAAGATGATCCCTGGCTGGCTCATCGGTGTGAAGGTCAGGTGGACTTTGGCTTGCCCAAGGCGGCTGAGGGGCTGCCCTGCAGCGAGGGAGAGGGGAACCGGTGATCCCTTCCAGAGCCTCAGCTAAGCCGGCACCTTTGACTCACCAAAGCTGATGTTTAAGGCATTCACAGTCATTCGCAGGCGACCCCTCCTGCTAATCAGAAATGACCTCTCTGAAAATTCACAGGTTGTTTGGTGGATGCCTGTGGTTTTCCTTGCAAGTGAGCACTGCTCTGCATCCTCTAAGCAGCCTGCGTTCCTGAAATCCAGCCCCCGAAGCAGGCGGGAGTCTGGCACGGGGTGATTTGCACTGCGGAGCTTTGCAGGCTGCAAGCCTCTCTCAGGAGTGGGAACCTGACTTCTGAAAAATTTAAGTGCAAATGCATTTGGACTCCATGCTGATTAGTGTCAGGTCTAACAGACAGTGAGGAATCTGCTGCAGCGATTTGAAGCTGGGATCAAACACAGTTTGCAAACAGAGGCTCTGACTTCTGAGTTACCTAACCCTTTCCTCCCCAGAATTAAAGGCTTTTGCAGAACAAGGGAGATGCAGAGACAAAACTTTATTGATACAGAGTGAGCAGAGAAACCAAGGGGTGAATGTGGAGATGTATTTGCCTTATTATCTCTTCCCAGATGCATAGGATGGTCTACAGGCTTCATCTTTTATTTTTCAGTTTCTCCTGGGATTGGGTTTAGCCGCCTGAATTGTAGATAGGCTGGGAATTTGTATGGCTGCTGTGAGAGCTTCCTCTGTTGGCAGTCTGGGAAGGCAGAGCTTGGCAGTGGGGCGGGAGATGGCAGGACTGGGGTAAGTGCTGTGGACACCATGAGACTGTGAGGAAGGTCAACGTCTGCAATTGAGAAGGGGTGTTTTCCCTCCTCCCTTGAGCAGGTGGCCCTCTCTGTAGACTTTCACCTCAATTCTTTCCTGGCAAGGCCACCCCGGTCCCTGGTCACAGAGAAACACATCTCAGATGATCTGAATTATTTCGAGGCTGCATCCCAGGACAATGGTAGCATCTCAGGAGTTGGGCTGCTTTCACTGAGGCTTCAACACAGAGGCCCTGAGCACTTGTTTTTCACTAACCTGCGGACCACGGGTGTTCCTGAAATCAAGGCAGTAGTCTGACTTGGTGGGGGAAACCTTGCTCCCAGGGGTTTGATATGTCCTTTGGAAATTGGGCAGCAGCCCTGTTTTGGAGGCAGCGAGTGCTTCAAGGACAGGGCAAGCCTCACCCGAGGGGAAACCCCTGATTTATCTCTACCTGGGGTGAGCCAAGAGGTAAGGAAAGCAAATGGCTGGAAAGATGAGAAGGGAAAGGTGTCATGGCTGTACACCTAGCAGTGGGAGAAGCTCTGCCCCACACACTGAGGGTCTGAACCTCCTGCCTGTCAACACCTGCACCCCTTGATAAGCCCCCTCTGCAAACACAGGGATGCACAATGTATGGGGAAGGGAGTACAAGAAGAACAGTCCTGCTACTGATGGTGTTTCCCCTTCTTTCTCCTCCCCTGGAAAGAGGGGAGGTGGAGAAGAGGGAACACAAAAGGGTCTTCTTGATGGGTTAAGAAAGAGGGAGACTTCCAGGAGTGCAGAGGGTGCAGGAGTCTCTTCAGCAAGGAGGGTGGGTATGGGAGTCTGGGCAGTTGGGCTGAAGAGGGGATCTGGGCTACTGATGGTTGCAGGGAATGGGTCCCACAGGGCAATGCAGAATGGATTTTACTTTAGCTGAAGGGGCTTTGAGAGCTGAAGAAGGTCCTGGGGCTGGCAGGGAGGACTCTCTGGAGATGCTCTACACCTAACTATGGCACCATAGGCTTTGTGGTGTTCTGCACGTAGGGGTGAATGGTGAGGTGGCTGCCTGGTGTGGGAAGACCTAAAATCTGCCCAGGTCACCCTTTATTCCTCCTGTACTGAGTGCTTGGCTCCTTCCAGACCTTCCTTCTGTCTAGGCTCAGGATTTGACCAGGGTTGGGGTACTGCACAACAGCTCCCTTCCCCTGCGCTGCTTTGGTGGAAGAGGAGGGAGGAGAGAGAAAAAGGAGAGACAGAAAGAAGTGAAAAAGC
Source organism: Actenoides hombroni (assembly GCA_024336885.1). Lineage (NCBI taxonomy): Eukaryota > Metazoa > Chordata > Aves > Coraciiformes > Alcedinidae > Actenoides > Actenoides hombroni. The sequence goes on from WUAM01000395.1 coordinate 25,853,814, forward strand.
AGTGACTGGCAGGAGGAAGGAAGAAGGCAGAGCCCAGCTGCCTATGTTGACCTCCAGCCCACCCTCCCCAGGTCCAGCCTGACGTCTGTGTTGAACCAGCATCCTGGCTCCATTGGGGTGGAAAGGGATGGAAACTCCCTAAACCAGAGATAAATGGTTGTTTTGAAAAGATGGTCAGATATCACTGCAAGGGCTCAGCCTAGCAGAGGAGATCTGCATGGGCAGAGGGCACTGGGAAAGCAGGGTCACAACTATGTTGTCCCCCCTTGAGAGTCACAGCTGGGTCCCTCCTGAGGGGTTAGGACAACCAGGATATAGGGACACCCCCAAAACTAGCATGAGAATGGTGATAACGGAGCTGCATTTTCCCCCAGCGACATGTGCTGGGACTGAGGATGCTGTGTGGATTCTCAGCTTTGCAAGTGGTTAATAAAAAAAAAACCCAAACAAACCACCACCAAAAGAAAAACCAAATCCCAAATCTCTTCTTTTTCTCTCCCCTCCTCCTTCCCTTCCCTTCCCTTTTTTCCAGGTGTTTATGGCCACAGGAGGGAGCTCAAATCCAGAGATGGGAGGATCGGTTTGATTCCAGACCCAGAGCCTCTTCAACTCTCACTTTTCCTCTAAGCTGGTCCCTGTTATGTCCAGGATCTGGCGCCTGCTTGACATTTACTTTGAGTTCCAGAGGACCAGAGACCTAGGATGAGGAGCATTGGATCTGCCCTGAACCTGCTTTTGGTATCGCCACTCTATTTTGTGTGGACCGTGGTCGCTCTGGACCTGGCACAAACTCCCTGCACCACTTTGGTCCAGGGGAAATTCTTTGGGTATTTCTCCTCCTTTGCCGTCTTCCCGTTGAACTCCTCTCTCTGCTCTTGGATTATCCAGAACCCTGACCCTCGGAGGTACACTTTGTACATGAAGATCCTAAAACCTACTGGCGTATGTGACTACCAGCACATCCGCACCTACCAGTTTGATTCCTTCCTGGAGTCCACCCGCACCTACCTGGGCATGGAGAGCTTTGACGATGTGTTGAAGCTCTGCGACGGGTCCACCCGCTATGCCTTCCTCCAGTCCAACAAGCAGTTCCTCCAGATGAAGCAGACAGCACCTCCGGGAGTGGAGAGCTGGCCCGTGCGGTGGAAGCCCACAAAGGCTCAGGAGAGGGACTTCTCAGTGGAGTACCTCGTGGTGGGCAACAGGAACCCTAGCAAAGCCGCTTGTCAGATGCTCTGCAAGTGGCTGGATGCGTGCTTGGCCATCAGCAGCAGCTCCCACCCGTGCGGCATTATGCAGACCCCGTGCTCTTGCTCAGGAGGGGAGGTCCTAGATCAGGCCAGCGAGATCCTGGGGCTCACGAGGAAGAAGGAAGATTGCTATAAAGATGGAATTTACTTGGAGAACTGCGTGAGCAGCCCCAAGGACAGCAGCGGAGTGGAGTTGCTGGGTGAGTGGAGGGCGGCTGAGGGAGTTTGGATGGGAGGGCTGGTTGGGCTCTTCTCTCCCGGGTCTCACACTGTCCCCATCACTGCTGTGTCTTTAGTCTGCAGATGCCTGGTACGAAAACCTTATTTTCTAACTGATAGGCAGGTCCGGTAACCCTTGGTGTTTCTTTATGAGCCAGCAACTGGAATTGCAAAGCAGCTTCCGCTAAATATACCCCCCAATTGTTTAATTCATTCCCGGGGTTTGTGCCTTGCTTGTTTTACTTCTGCAGCCTCAGAGCTGATGAAGGGAGAGTCTTACCTGAGGGTGAGCAGTTTTCCAACGTAATTACAGATGTCCTAGAAAAGGCAGGATCCAAGGTACTTCCCGAGGCGGGCTGCACTCAGCAGCCCTATCAACCGTTTCAATTCATGAGAAAAACTTAATTCTCAGGTCTGGTTTGAGGGAGTGGCAACAGAAGGCACCCTTGTTTTGTTCTCTGCCTCATTTTCCTTCTGGAAGCTTTCGGAGATAAAACTCACTGTGCTGCTTCTGTGGGGTTACTTGGTGCCTTTGCTGGGTTTCACCCCTCAGCTATTTCATCAGTGTTTTAGTGATGATCTCGAGTATGGTATGGGCTGGAAAAGGCTTAGGGAGGTGGAAGAGACTTGACAAAAAGGGCTATGAGTGAGGGTGAGCTGCTCCTGAGGTGTGATCTGGGCACTGGTCTGGGGAGAGAAATGCTCCTGCCGGATATTGGACACAGTCTCTGGCGGTGCTACGGTGCCGTGCGAAGCAATGGGAATCGGGGTGGGGGGGTGTCCCAAAGTGAATCCTTTATCACAGCGCCTGTCTCAGATCCCCTCTGATGTGTTTATCCTCAGCTCCCGTCCCACCTGCCAGCAGGAAGGTTACAGAAAGCAGGGGTGTGATGCTAAATAGGAATCTGGGCAGCAGGGAGGGAAGCCTCCAGTTCAGTGAGGTTCAGACCCACGCTTCGCCCCCACCCCAGGGTCTCATCTTCAGATGCTGGATTGAAACTCCTCTGCCACTGGGAGATAGTTGGCATCTGTTCGGGTCTGGACTTTGGGGGTCCTGCCTGGCTTCTGCACCTACCCCCAGTCAGGGGGAGGATTTTCCCAAGGTGAGGTGAGGAAGGAGGTTAAAATTGCCTGTGGTAGGAAGGACCTTACCAGGCACAGGTCCAAGCTGTGCAGCGTGATTTTCTTGCAGATCCGCAGCCTGCCGTTAGCAGAGAGATTAGTCTACGATCAGGTAGTAGTGCTTTCGTCAGTGTATTTGGGGAGGGGGGGGGCAGAACTTGTTTCTCACTGATCTGTGAATCAATACCACGAAGGCACACGGCCGAGCCGTAAATCCTGCAAATGAGTTCTTCAGCCGTGCCTCCCTCCCCGGCAGTGAGCACGCGGCGATATTCGCTCTCCAGATTTCGGGTTTCTTTGCAGTGCCCTTTTCTCCTGCGCGAACAGCTTGCGAGGAGCACGGCGTTGGCTGCCTCCTCGCAGCGATGCGAGCTTCGTTAAGTCATGTGTCACGCCTCGCCTTTGCTGATTGGGTGATTTATGCATTCAACCCAAGCAGCGTGACCTTTCGCGTTGCGACCAAAGGTGAAATTTGAAATAAGATTTTCGGCAAATCCTGAATCGTTCGAGCTTAATATTGGCTTATGTAAAGATCTCTCCTAGTCTGGCTTGACTGCTTGAATGTTCCCAGAAAATAAATACAAAAGAAGCTCAAAGGTGGCTGAATCAAAATGCTTTTTTGGGTGTCAAATATTTGTAGAGAGCGTAGATAATTTTTTGCTGGCTGCTCACATCTGCTCCATATTGGAGATACAGGATGATCATCTTTGCTGGTGGGATGCCATCTACGTAGAAATGATGCTTGCAGTGTGCCCAGCCTCTCCATGTGCTGCTCTGTCTGTCACCGTGTCTGTTTTGATTTTTGCAAAGGCTTGATCAGGAAAATGGAGGCGAGATCCAATTTGGACAGGGAGCCAACGATCCCTTAACAGCATTTTGTAGGTGGAATATTTGGATAGCGTTCCCAATTTCCAAGTGCTGATGCTGGTTGTTGCTGTCATTGTTGTCCTGATTGTATTTGTAGCAATTTTTTTTCCCCTACAAGCCTTTTTTCTATTTCTTTTTTTTTTTGTTTGTTTTTCCCTTGCTGCTTCCTGAGTCATTTGTTGTTTCTGGGCCTGTCTTGACACTGTCATCCTTGAGAAAGGGTGCATGCGTGTGTTTTACTAATCTAGTCTGATGACTTTCAAGGCACATAAGGAATTGCCAGGTACCCAGATACCGTCTTGAAATGTAGAACCCATTTCCTGATGTGCCTTTTCTATATCTTGGATATTTCCAAAGGAAGTGGACGGGTGTAAATCTGCAGGGGCTACAATGAGATGCTCCCTTGGAAGCAACTGTGCTTTGGCTCACAGAGTCTGTGGATGAGATCCCTTAGAGAAGGTTCACTCCCCATCCCTGGGCACTGAAGGATGGAGAATACAAGTATGTGGCTGGGTTAGATGGTATCTGAAGACACTCAAGAGCAGGCTGAGAATAGATTGTTGGGCTGGACATTGGCTTTGTTGGAGGAAGAGTAGAGCTGGGAGGTGAGCTTCTCCTATTGATCCAGACCACAGATCTCCTGGTGATGACTGAGAAGTTGGTGCACTGACCCTGTTGCTCCAGAACTATTGGGACACTCAAGAAACCTGAGTGACAGCCTGAGACCACTCATGGCCAATGAACTTACTCTTGGTCAGGTTCATAGGGATGTTTGTGATCACTGATGAGGGACTTCACAAAGTAACTCTGCCAAAGTGGTCCTATGTTGTCTGCAGCATCTGTTCTTCAGTGCCTGAAGGTAGTAGAGACCGCTCCAAATTGCATCCTGTGTTTAGTGAGACAGCCTCTTTGCAGTCACTGTCCCACACAGATGTTGCTGAGGTGACAGCGGACAGTGGTGAGGGTGGGGAAAATCTGTCAGGGTGCAAAGGTGGTAGGAGATGTTTCAGTGTCTTGCTACATGTGGAGCTTGTCCTGGTGATCAGCAAGACACAGTTGGAAATGTATTGGCAGCAGCAGGCCATCCCCCACACCTCCCCTCCATGCTGCAGATATCAACAACTGCTACTCGGGGAAGACTTGAACAGGGGATTTTTTTTCTAGGAGAAGACAATTCAACAAAGGAACTATTTTTGGTCAGCATCAGAACTCCCTTAACTGACTTAGACAAGAAGGCAAAGACCAGTTGTAGGTCTTAATATTTAAAGGTGAACCCTTTTTTTGGAATGCAAGTTGGCATTTCTGGAATGGGCTCCCACACCAGTTTGGGGTAGGACACTTGGGGGCTGAAGATGGGAAAGCTTCCTGAAACATGAGACATTGGGACTTCCTGGTCTGAAAATGCCAGTGGTACTCCTGGATGTGAGCTGGTTTCACAGCAATCAGAGCTGGAGTCTTAAAAGGGACGCTGATGTGACACTGTAATGAGACACGTTTGAATGTGTGCTTAAGTGGTGTGCTGAGTTAGGCACTTAATGAATGTCTAATTAGTTTTGTCTTCAAGTATTGTGTTCCTGGAAGGCCATTGCAGTGTTGTCACATTTTGGTGGCCCAAAGAGATAACCAGTATGCTCTGGTTTGTCTGTTCTTCCTATCCCCATCTTGGAGGGATTCAAGATGATGACTGCAAAACAGTTAAATGTGTGCCCCTGAAATGTATTATTTGCTCCCTGGTAAAGTAGATGACTCCAGGGCTGGAGGGATTTTTGTGATGAATGAATCTGATTGATTTCATGTCTTGGATAGAGAATTTCATAAATTCATTTTGAACCTGAGATTTAAATGGAGCATCTTTTTTTTTTTTCTCAAAAAACTAAATCAAGGTATTGCTAGTCTGAAGTACTGGGGGTTTTCCTGCCTTTCCTGATAAACTCTTCCATTGTTTTGCTGTCCCCATTGCTCTGAATAAGTGCAGACCCTCCTTCCTCACACAGGCTCATCACTTCAGTTCTGTTTTATTCTTGGTGTTTCACTTTCGTAGAATCATAGAGTGCCCCAGGCTGGAATGGACCTCCAAAGGTCATCTAGTCCAATGCCCCTGCAGTTATCAGAGACATCCTCAACTAGATGAGGCTGCTCAGAGCACAGAACCTTCCAGCCCTTAGATGATTTTCTACCTCTGTCTGCTATGTTAAGAAGTCATATAGGGTCTGTGCTCCACTGTTCGGAGAGGCATTTATAGACCCACGAACAGGTTGCTTCTTAACCTTTGCTGCATTAAGCAGGCTGAGGTCCATAAATCTCTCACTGCAGGACACATCCTCCAAACCTCTGTTCTTGTTGGGAAGCTTTGCTTCGTGCTTGACCAGTTCTGCAGGCTGAAACATGATGTCTCCTCAACAGGGCTGAGCTTCTGCCAGGACTTGTGACCGAGTGACTGCTGAATAGGGGGGGTTCATGCTGAGGAAGAGGGGCCAGAGGCATCAAGACAAATGAATCAACTGCCATCCTTTCTGCTGCGGGTATCATGTTGTGTAGCACAACTACTGTCCCCTTTTTTATCTCCCCCAGGACAGAAATAACTTGATAAGTCATTTGCTATGTTTGTCATGAGCTTTAGTGACCATGAAAGCTCAGAGACCGATAAAGAGCTGTGAGTAGTTGCCCAGGGTCAGGCTTTCAAACCTCTTCTTGACCCTTTCAACTCCTTCTTATGACACAGGCTCTATTCCTCCAGCCGCAGTCTCCCAGGCCCAAACAACAGCTGAGGTTGCAGAGAAACATGTTTGGCTTTGGATTTGCTTCGAGTTTGGATTTTCCAACCAAATAGCAAAGGGATTTGCACAGGTGCATCTTCATGCCTCTCCTACCTCCTGGCATGTACTTGCTGAGCGTGCTTGGGGAAGGTGTGCTGCTTTCCAGCTCCTCACTTCTCCATCTGTGTTTGCCCCTGCTGCCTAGTCTGTACATCCTGGAGAGCAGAGCGAGTGAGAGATCACCAGAAACACATAGAGCAAGGAAGGGCTGGTTTCTGCTCACGTGTAAAATCTTCCCATGTTACCCTGCTAAAAGCATGGGTACCTGATATCTCCCCAGCTTAAGTCCAGACCTCAGCAGCTGTATGCAAGAGCCGACGCTTCTTCACAGCTCCTGGAGGAGAAAGTTGAACACAGTCTGTCACCTGGCAAACAGGTCACCTAGTCTGCTGCAGTGAATCCCCACTGGATCCATATTGGAAGCTCCTGATGGGGCTGTTCCTCTAGCATGCAGTCAGGGAGGTGTTCTATGGACGAGGCAACCTGCTCTAGTGGGAGGTGTCCCTGCCCACGGCAGGGGGGTTGGAACTAGATGGTCTTTAAAGTCCCTTCCAAGCCAAACCGTTCTATGATTCTACGACACCAGGGAGAATTAGGCATGAGTGTGAGAGTACCACGGTCCTGCCAATGCTGGAGCAGAGATCTCCTGTGTCCGTGCCACTGTTTCAGCACCAAATCCCCTCCTGCATGTGTGTGCACAGAGATGTCCTGTTTGAGAGACTGGGGGGGGGCGGGGAGGAAATGAGAAAAATAAAGCTAGCAGTTCCATTGTGAACCTAACAGCTTGTGGACATGATCACAATGCAGAAACATCAGCAATTACCGTCTGAATGTGCTATTGTTGTAGCAGGGAGACTAAAGATGGAATTTACATCCAGTTGCTGAGGGAGTTTCACAGGCAACTACTCCTGTTATTGCCATGAGGGGACTTTTACGGGCAATTTAATGAGTGGCAGCCTGGTGAAAGACTCAGCTTTTCAGTTATGTTTTTTTGGGTTTTTTTTTTTTTTGTTTTTTTTTTTAATTTGCCATTGTTTAACATCCTCTCCGATTCGTGACCCATAACAGCTGCCCCAAAATGTTTTATATGGGAATACAGGGTGAAATTTAGATGCAGGGAAACACAAGACACCAGATTCATCACATCTGCAGTGTAGTTTTTCCACTGAAACTGCTGAATATGAGAATGGGGATGCTAATGGGTCAGAAGGGAGTGTGCACAGAGACATCCCTGGCCCTTTTCACCACCCACCATGTATATCTGATGCATTTAAGTGTGGGAACAGGCTGAAAAAAAAAAATATTGTCTTTCCAAAGGGGAGTGAATCCATGGAGCTTTTCTGGTATCTGATGCCCCTCTGAGGTGCCTGATCTCAGTGGGTTTCCTTGCCGCTGAGATCTCTGACCTGGTGGATTCTATCTCTCATGGTGGATAGAGATCTGGGGTTTCGCCCAGGTTTCTTTGGAAGGGAGTTTTGCCTTTTTTCAGTGCTGTTTCCTCTATCAAGATGAAGCTCCTCAAGACTCCGGGTGAAGCCAGGACTTAGCTAAACTGGGGCTTAGCCCAGCTGCCTTGGAGATCTACCAAACAACTGATCCAGGAGAGGAAAAGGGCTCTGATTTTTGATTAAAAGGCTGGGAAAAGAGGCTTATCCTTGAGTAGTTAGAAGGTAGACATGGGTGCTTTAAGCCACAGTAATCTCCTTCCATGTTGAACAGAGCAGTAGATTTCACACCTCTTCCAGACCGTCACTGTGACCTCTGCAACTCATCTCTTCTCCCACATTTTCCTTTTCCAGTTCTGATAACCAGTGAAATCTCGCAACATCTATGGGTGCTGAGTCTGTTGCCTGTGAGTCTGACATTCCTCAAGACAGCACTGAAGCAAGCTTGAGATTAATAGGTTAGAAAACTGGTTTTGGATTCTCAGCAGGTATGGTTTAGTGTGGCTCTGTGACACTTTAACCTGGGGAGGATTCAGCAATTGTTTCCCTGAGGTGGCTATGCCAATGTCACCTCCAGTTGTTGACTATCTGTGTAGTACACTCTCTTCTTGCACTCGCTGCAGACAGCAGTCTGATACTGATATCCCACAGTTCAGCCTTCCAGCAGAGTGAGACAACCGGGCTAGGAAAGGACGTCCTTTAGCACATCATCAGAATTGCAGATCTGTTGAGTTGAAACATATTTCTTCTTGTTCCCTGGTTCTAATTTTGATAGAGCAATAACTGCCACACACCTCATTAAGCTGAATGCTCTCAATAGGTCTTGAGTGGTCCGTGCCATTAAACAAACACTTACTGACTTGGGATATTCTCAGTGTTTAGAAGCAGTAAGGAAGGGACCTGGAGGGATGAAAGCTGCAGCTCCAGCCTCCTGAAGAGACTGATCAACCTTGGCAGGGTAGCTGCTTTGTCCCATCGTTTCTGAGGCAGTTTGAGCTGTGTTCTCACAGGCTTTAATCCACACGAACAGCAGCAGCAATGGGGAACAGTCAGAGAGAGAGGCTGGTGTTGATTCCTGTAAGGGATGTAACAGCTCGTGTGCATAGAGACTACAGCAACGGCTATGTGCAGCAAGATGCTTAGTAGGGTCCTAAAGCACAGGGATGAAATGATCATCAAATAGAAGGCAGTCTGATCCCTCCCTGTGACCTATGGCAGATGGAACAGGGCTGCTGTTTACAGCTGGGCTTGTTCAGTATTTGTCTAATGTCCTGTTTGCATGGGGTCAGTCAAAGGACCATCAGTTGTGCTTGGACAGCACAAGTTTCAGGGAGCTCTGCTGGGTTTGGAGTGACTAACTTGGGAGCAGCCCCACAAGGATGTGCTCCACGGGTAGCCATGTGCTCAATCTGTGGACGTTGCAACCAAATCCTGAAGAGCTGGGTCCAGTGCCAGCATCACCCTGCCGGGGTGATTCAGCCTGGAGGCGTTTGTGATGCTTTCTTTCATTTTGACCTGGCAATGCAGCATCTAAACCTGGCTGACCACCTTCCTCACAGAAATGAGGCGATCAGCCGAGTTAGCCTGCCCAAACTCTCCTCTCCCGTGTCTAGATTTTAAATTCTGGCAGTACCTTCTTTAATTGGCCTGAAATGCAGCTATCTACTGTGCATTAGGGTCAGCCAAGATCAATGGCTGGTGGTTCAACTTGAGATCGTTAACATTTGGAACAGGAAGGCAGGCAGCGAGGAGCAAAAAAGCTGCTCAGAAAGATGTCTGGCTTGCCAGGGTGGTGGTGGAGAATGGTTGCTGAAGAAGAAAAAAAAAGCAGGGACCAGGACAATCCCCAGGTAACTATAGAGAGGTATTTAAAGAGATTGCTTTTCATGCTTCTGTGCTTTTGGGCCACGAAGGAGCTCAGGAGGCCCCTTCGGGGAGCTCAGCCACCTGCCCCCATGGACCCACCGCAGCTGAGGAACAGTCAAGGAGAACAACAGACCTCAGGGGAGAGCCACGATGGATCCCAGCAGCTGTCAGGGCAGGGATGGCTTTTCTCGCTAGGCAGCTCTTGCATGCAACATGCCACTCTGCTCAGCCCCTTCCCTCCTACCAGCCCTGGTGTGCCTGCCCCACAGGCAGCTCACCACTGCCATGTTTTGAGCCTATTGTTATCAGAACTGGTGAGAAGTTCAGTGGGAGTTTTGCCTTGGCATAATTTGGTGCCTTGTACTTGCTGCAAGGCAGAGGAAGAGATCAGTGAAAAGCTTTTCCAAGCCTTTAAACACAATAACCCACCTTCTTCTCCACTCCCGAGCCTGATGTATTTGCCCCAACCTTGCCGGTAGGGAGGGCAAGGTAGAACGCTGCCCTTTCTGCTCTTAAAAATAGAGCTTTGTCCATAGTGGAGAGGATGAACCCTGATTTCCTACCAGGTGAAGCTCTGTGTTCCCCTACTGTGACAATCCCAGCTCCTCTCATTGCTGCCTGTATACAAATCCTTCATGACCCTCACCTCCCACCAATGCCTCTGGGCTTATCCTGTTACCTGGTTCCCTAGTAACTTTCTGGACAGGAGGCAACACATCTGGAGCATTTCTGGCCTGGATCGTGTGCCAAATAAACCAAGTAACCAGCTATTTTTTGGTGAGTGGGATCACTTAGGTTGACCTCCTGCTCACTAGAAACCTTCACTCACTTAGCATCTTTGAGTTAGACTGGCCTCAAACCTCAGCACCTGAAGGAATATAAATTGAGCAGACAGAAGCAGTGATCTCCTTTCTTTGACGAGCTGCCTGGAAAAGAAACTTGGGACAGTGTTTCAGGGGGTGTCCTGGGACCTCTCACACAGCCACTGGATAAACCTGGCTTTGAGGTTGCACTTTGTCTCCTGGGGCTGATGATGCTCCTGCGCTGGGTGCCAGAGGCAGGGGGACACCTGACAAGCGAGCACTATCCCAAGGGCAGAGCAAGGGCAGAGATGGAGTTTGCGATTTGTGTTGGATAACAAACCCAACACTGATCCACGGGGCTCAAGTCTCTCCAGAGAACAGTGGTGGGTTCTCAGACACACATCAGTGCCCCAGTGTATTTGTTAGGAGAGCGAGTAGCCCCTGACTCTGTATGTTGTGAACGTGGGTCAATATGTGAAACGTCTGTTTGTTTCTTTCTAGAAATCACTCCCTTATCTGCTCCAGTACGGTTTAACTCATCTTTCAGTTAGCTTTTCATTCCAGCTGAATATGCTACATGTCTAAAGTGAGATAGGTAGAAAAAGGCTGAAACACACGAGCAGGTCCTATCCAGAGATACTTGGACAGGCACCCACCTGCACCAGGCTGCATCTCCATTCGTGCACATCCAGAGGGTCAGATGCATCTACACACTGGCTTGACTTAGCACATGGATGTACTCACACAGCGATGTGTCTGTACAGGCACAGGCTCGTGAGTGTGCCCATGGATGCCCAAATGCTGCACACAGCAGCGTAAATCCACACAGGGCAGGCAGACATACCAGCTGCAGAGTGGTGAGGATTGGAAGGGACCTCTGGAGATCACCCAGTCTAACCATGCTGCTCCAGCAGGGTCACCCAGAGCAGGGGGCCCAGGATTGCATAGTCCAGGGGGAGTTGGAACCTTTCCAGAGGAGACTCCACAACCTCTTTGGCCAGCCTGTTCCAGGGCTCTGTCACCCTCACAGCAAAGAAGTTTTTCCGTAAGTGTCATGAATGGGCATGAATTTCCCTGCAAATACACACAACCCCGGGAATTAGCAGGTGCACACACAGGGAGAGGAGTGGACAGACAGACGTACATGCTCTGCGCTGGACACACACCCCTGTGAATGAGTCTGCAAACGAGTGTACGTGTACAGCTACCTCACATGCCCATCCCTGCACACCCCCCAGACACGTGAGTGCCAGTACACACCCAGGGGCTGAGCCCCCCCTGGGGAGCCCCATAACCAGACACAGAGAGGGACATGGGGCATGCTGCTTCTCCCACTCCAGAGAGGCTGCGTGTCCGTTGAGACCCACAGCATGTAAACTCACTGCAGGAACAAGAGGCTGACTCACGCTTCATCCTTTCCAAAGTGCACCGTGAGACCTATCTGGAAAGTTGAGTGCCTCATGGTGCCTTTCAGAAGAAGCTGGTTTTGTTTACGCTTGTGGGATTCTTCCCATGAAAAGAACAACTTCAATTTATCCCCCAAGAGTCAAAACAAGTTGATGGATTCCCCAGCATAGCTTGATAGCATGGTGGGAAAGGATGATCTAGATGGCTTGGCACTCAAAGAGGACAAAGAAAGGACCTGCTTTCAGGCTGAAATCATCCAAAGCTGTCCCCAAGCCTGTTGCTGGTGGGATGTGCTTCTGTCTGCCCTGCCTTCCCCTAGCAAAGCAGTGCAGTGCATGTGGCTGTCTTCCGCTCTGTTAAAGGCTCCTGATCTGCTTCAAGTCCAGTATGTGCTTGAGTGGTAGGTGGAACCAGGGCACTCCTATGGACCACCACCTCTTCAATAAAGCTCTCTCTCTGTTGCCTGACTTGTGGCTTATCAACAGGAGGGCTTGCAGCTCTACTCCTGCAGCATGAGCACTGGTTTTTGGGGGAGTTTTATCAGAGGGTTGTGGCTTTGGAGACTGTTGGCTGCTTGTCAACACCTTCACTCCTGCCTTCCCCACATCCCAGCTCAGCTGTGGGTACCTATGCACAAGCCCCGTGCAGCATGTGCAGACTTGTTCACGTGTCCCCAGTTGCTTTCTGGTTGGTAAGTGCAGACATGTACCTCTGACTCCCACATGCCCCGTTGCCCTCTATGTCTTTCCATCTTGGAGTCTGTTTCTCATTACACCAAGACCCTTTGATATGCTTTTGAGAAGCAAAATTAGTCCAAAGCAAGTGTTGGGATGCTGAGCTTCACCTCACTGTCCAATCCTTCTGTGGTGTCAGAGCAGCCTCAGTGCAGCAGACAATTGTGGCTGGCCTGCTCTGGCAGGACCGATGTATTGAGGAAGTCCCTGTTTCAAAAGGTGACACTGACAAAAGCTACACCTTTGCCTACCTCACATTTTAATTAAAACTACCTATTTGCCTTCATCCCTGCTTATCTCCATACCTTTCTCCACCCAGAGCGTATCGCTACAAATGAACTTCTAATATTGGCCTCGGAAAATCCATTCATTCAGCAATTAAATAATTGAATGCTCCTCTGGCAAAATGAACTATGTTCTGCCTTTCTTGTGTTTTACCACTTTTTTCCCCCCTTCTTTTCCCCTTTTCTTTCTTCTTCCCTCTGGTGAGACAAGGCTGCCATTCTTGAAAGCCATTTTAAATATTCATGTTTTAATTAACAGACTTTATTGCACGAACCCTATGTAAGATAATAAAAAGACTGCCTGCAGCACAACACTTTTTTTTTTGTTGTTTATTCTTGAAAGGGGACTAAGAAGTAAAAAGCTTCATATGTTTCCTCAACAAACATTGGAGAGATACACAGAAGTGACAGCCATGGGTCATTTAGCCAGTAGGCCCTACATAACACATGTGCTCCCGAGTATGGCTTTGCAACGGGTCTCTGTAAACGTGGAGCATGGTGTAAATACTTGGACCTCTTGCAAGGACTGGTTTCTCTGAGTGAGCACCAGGCTCTGCAATGGGCAGAGAAGGGCAGTGGTTTGCATCCAGAGGATGCACGGATGGAGTTGGAAGGGCAGCTGCAGCCATCAAGGACTCTTTGGGGCTGTGATTGTTTGAGGCTGAATGCAATCTTTTGATGAACCTGGAAGTGGAATGAGTTGGTTTTAGTTTGGAGGCTGTTTTCACAAAATTATATAGAGTGAAGGTTTGGACCAGTCCCCTTCCCCAATATTTCTGGGTTCAAAAACCCAAATATTGACTGTACATTTCTGCAATGGATTTTTCTTTTAGTGAAGACAAATAAGTTGATAGAATGTGTGACTTTGTGAAACATCTGGTATTGCCAGTTATGTATTTATATCAAAAAAAGAGAAGAAAAATGTTAGATGAAACTTCATTCTATGTGGGTGTTTTCTTATGGTGCAGCACACTGAAATTAATTTTATGTTCTGAGTGTGTCATCTCTGCTGCGTGACATGGGCCTCTGCACCCAACTTAGCTGTGAGCTTGTGCTGGGGTTGAGGGTGTCCTGAGGATGCTGGGATGCTGGACCAGAACCTCATAGGAAGTCCTCTGCTCTGTTCCCTCATCTGCTCATGACCTTGAAGAAGTCAAGGCATTTGTGCACGTGCTGCACTTCATCTTCTTTTTATCCTCCTGTTCTTTTCTTTCTTTATTCTGACTCAGATCTTGAGAGCAACTGGCACTTTCTTAGGAAACAGATGCACAGTGCCTAGCACCAACCTTCCCTGAGCTGTGATGATTGCTCTTGGTAAGACTGGATATAAATAATCTTAATAGTTAGTAAATACTCCAGTGGTCGCTGTGGTGAAAGTTTGGTTGTGGAGTTCACTTCACTTTTAGGAAAAGGATCATCTCTTACAGGGTAACATCCTGGCATGGAGCCTGCTTGGCAGTTAGAAAGAGAAGGAATGTCCAGCATTCAAGGAGGCAGGTGGGTGGTGCAGAGAAAATATCTTTAGTCACTCAATGTACACTTTCAGTGCTTCAGTTTTAAACTATGTTGTGCCCTGAGGATGTCTCTGTCTATCGCATTGATTACTCCGTTTGCTATCTGCATAGTACTGAGGGGTTTCATCCTAAATCAGGAAAAGACAGAGATCACCATTAGCTGCCACGGTGCAAAGATGGGGTCACTGTGCTGAGCTGAGTTGAAAGACTCTGGATTTACACCAAGATGAACAAGCACACAAGTAGATTGGTCTTAATAATACCTTGTCTGGTGGAGAAGTCTCCATTCTATCTTCTGAAGGTGCTGTCACCTCTGTGATGCTCCATTTGTGAAGGTGAAAATGCTGGACTACTCCTGCTTGTATGCTGCCTGGTAATGGCTGGGGCATCTGCTGCTTCATTTGGTGTGACCTATGGATGAGCAAGTCAAGGTTATTATCTGACAGAGGATCCACGCTCCTCTCTTGTGCATTGGCAGATCCAGAAGCGGTTTGACAAAATCCAAAAGCAACCAAGCAGCTGCAGAGAACAGTAAGAGGAGTAAGTCCAAAATGGAAATTCTTGCTCAATACTTGCAAAACTTTACTGACAGCACTGTGAGAGAAATTTGAGCAGATCGTGAAATGACAGGAATTCATTTACCAGCACAGGTGCCTTAGAATGTGCCACTGAATCACAGATCTCCCAGCCCAGTCTGATCATACCTCTCATCACCATATCTGGGACATCCACTTCAGTAAATGGTTTGCTGATCCCTTTAAGCCATGAGCCCTGGCTCTCAGATCTATTTTAAGCTTCCTGATCGTGAGCAGCAGAGGATCTCGGCTCTGGGTCTCCCATGTGCTGTAGTGACTGACTCCAGCTGTCCCAGGTGGAGACATTCACATCTTGGCAAGTTACCCTGAGCTCCCTTCTTAGTCCACAAAAAGCTGTTTGGGGTGGGAAACGTCAGAAAATGTCAGAAGAAAGGAGCTGGGACCTTTAGCAAAGGGACTGGACATGTGATTTGGAGGACAAGTAATGGCTATAGGTGGCATCTCAGCTTGAGTGCAGCCTTGCCATGGGCTACAACTGAAGTGGTTGTCTTTGGGTTGAAATGTGGTACCAAGGTTAGCCTTGATAGGAGCCCATCCCTGGTAAAAGTCATCTGACCTTTCTGTCTCCTCTCCATCTCCTCTCCAGGAAAGGTTTTTTATGTACAATTTATCTCTTAAGGGCTGGAGTACAAAAGCATGGTAGGGAGGACATCAGTAAAACCTGTGCATCCCAGACTATTCCTCCTCATTCCCCAGTATTAAAGGAAACATAGAAATCAATCATAGGAATTAAAATTAAAAAGGGGCTTCCAGTAAGTCTAAACCTTTGGGAGGTTTTGCAGTTCTTCAAATTATCCTTCTGTCTGCTCTGTCTTCATGATCATCCCTGGCTCCTTACTGCAGGTTGCCTTCCCAACCCTCCGATTCCCCCCTTCCTTTTGAGCATGACTCTTTCATAAAAGCGTGCCAGGAGAAGTGGTCCTCGCCCACCCCCTCACATACCCATCTTAATTTGAAGCTGAGTTTGGCAATCAGTTCTGGCTTACAGATGATTTCTCTCTTCATCTGGGGTTAATGAGATCCAGCCCTGAGAGAAGAGTGAAACTTGTGCTGACACACCTGAGTCTGTTCCCGCTTGGTTAAGGCCGGCATTGGAAGCACTTTCAACTTCATTGCACGTAATTTGCACACTGCAGGAATGACTGGCACCAGCCTACACAGCCCTGGCCACCGGCACGTATCATGAGCCTCTCTTGTTCAGCCAAGCAGGTGGAAAGTCTGGGTTGTGTGATGTCGTGGCCTTCTACCCGTTCGTCTGCTTTGTACTGGGAGGAGCGGAAGCAACTGTGCAGTGCTTGTGTTTTGCAGAAGTTTGGAGCTGAACTTGGTGTGGGCACATGCTCCTGGCATCATATGTCCTGCACCCTTGGCAGAAAGATTGCCCTGAGACCACGTCTGAAGGTGGCCTGGTGGCAGTCCATGTGCTTTGAGCCTCTTAGGTGGTGCTCAAGGCCTACCCTTCCTTCCTCAGCAGTGCTGGCACAGCTGCATGTGCAACCCCCTGCAAAATGGGGTGGAGGAGTTGCCCCAGCTTCAAAATCCAGAAAAAATAAGTGGTTTTAATCACTCGGATGGGCTGATTCACTATGGGAGCCCACAGGCAGACGTGCTGTCACAGGAGGGGTGATGCGATGATGTGGGATAAATGGCCAGGGGTGGAAGTTAAAGCCCCCCCCCAGCATCCATGCACAGGGAACTGTACTCTTCAGTGCATTTCTGAGATCCAAGTGAACCAAAATCATCCTGGACTAGCCCTGAGAGAGCTGCTTTGGCCTCCCCTCCTGTCCCTGAGCATTGTCTCACCATCTCCCTCATGTCACCACCAGTGATACTGCAGTGGGGTGGCAAGTGACTCAGCTCGCTGATCCAACTCCAGGAAAGAAAAATGAGGATGAGTTTTAATTTGAATCTGTAGGGTGGCCCAAATTGTGGTGCAACCACCCAACTGTCAGAGAGGAGACACACAGTATGGTGCCTCTGGCCTTAAGGGCTGGTTCAGCTGCTTGCAAAGCCCCACCTCTTGGCTCTACCCCTGCCTCTGAGTCACCAGCGATCCCTTTTGTTTGCATTTAGTGTAGATCTTGTTAATTGGCGCTTTCATTCCTCTAATTAAATGTAAATGAAGAGTGGATCATTAAACAAGGATACAGGAGCCCTCTCTGAACAAAGCACGTTTCAGCTGGAGGGAGAAGCAGAGGAAACATATTTTCTTCTGCTCCTTTTACTCCAGATCTCTCCTTTCTCTGGTAGAGATGGTTTCAGTCCCAAAGGAGCTTCTCTGCTCTTTTGCTGCTGAAGGCCTCGTCCTGTGGGGTGTACAAGGGATTTCCTGGTGAGAACAGAACGGGCCGAGGCCAGAAGCAGTGAGCCAAACCTGTCTGTCTTCCCTTTGCTTTACAAACCTATGCGTGCCCCAGCCCTTCTGCCTCAGTCTTGCAGATCCCCCTGTATGGGTGCAGAATCACCGGAAAGGTTGCATCGGATGCCTTCTCGGAGCTGCCTGCCCCGAGTTACACTGAGTCAGGTGCGATGGTCTTCGGGGTGCCTCTTTTGCCCTGGCAGCATCACCCTGTCCATGGTGGAGGAAGGTTAAACGTTGCTTTGCTGGAGCCTGTCACTGATGCCTTGTGCTTAGCAGAGCAGTCATGCAGCCACGTAGCATGGCCGGATCAGTGGGCAATGGAAACAGATGGCATATGCTCAGCTGAAAGCAAAGCTCTCCCTTCACTCGGGGTGTAAAGTGATGTTTTCTTTCCTGCAGACCTCAAATCCGTCCCTGGTGCGTTGTTCTTGGCCACCTCAGGACATTAAAGCGGAGGTTTTGCTCCTTTGTGCTGAGTAGTGCTGTGAAACAGGGGCTGTGGGGGGTGGATGGTTTGGGGGCTTGTCCAGGATGCTTTTCTGGGGCTCAGAAGATACTCTGCATGAGCCGAGTAACCTGCCTCCAAACCTGCTTGGACTTTAAGGAGATGAACTTGTCAGCTGGCCACCTGTGACCACCTGGAAGGTCTCTACCTCCTGGTAACCTTGCAGTGTCTGGGATTTGGAGGCCATTTAGAGATGGAACCCTGACTTTCTATCATTGCAAAGGCTTCAGAGGATGACTGCAACTCCCCAGCGTATGGAGCCGTAAGGAAAGGACAGATGACACATATGACAGTGCTGCAGAGGTAGCCCATGGTGGGCAGAGCACGGTGGTTTGCAGTGTGTTCACAGAGGCAGGGAGATATAGAGGGGTTGGGATGCTGCACCAGAGGTGAAAGCCAGGTCTAAGGCTGCTTGTTCATCTTTGGCATCGCTTTGTAAAGCTTGGTGTCAACAAGAAAGGACCAAATGTCTACCATGACCAGCTCAGCACAATCAACGTGATTGTGGAGTCTCACTGAGAGAAACAGCTCTAGCTTCCTAAATGCCACATCTCAGCCTGGGACAAAGGATGCCCTTTTGCTAAATGCAGCCGTGTTTGCAAAAGGAATGAGTTTGTCACATTGAATCAAGACAGCGGGAGAAAAATCCCAGACCCCTGAAATAACATTGAGCTTTTGCAGCGTCCCCTCCAGTTCTCAGCATCCTGAGAAACCACAACCCCTGTTCTGCAAGCTTGGTCCTGTGTCACAACCCATAATGTTTTCTGGACCAGAGAGTGAGCTCAGGTCACGGGGAAGGGACTAGCTGGTTGGATTTCTTTTTCTCCAGGAGACAGGGTGAACGGGACCGTGCGGCTTGTCCTCCCCTTTGCTTTCTTTTGCTACATGCTGGCCCGAAGGTGTCTTTGCCTTTGTGTCCTCATGTGGCCTGGTGGAATAATTATCAGGGGGGACGATGAGCCCAGAGAATATCTGAGGTGTCATGCGGTGCCAGGGAGACCTCTCCCTGCTTCCAACCTGGAGGATAACCAGGGGGGGAAGCAGTTGACCTTTTTTTCTGCTTGGTTGTGCCATGCTTCTCCAAGCAGATGCTGCTCTCACTCTGGGAGACACAGGCGACTGAGAGCTGAGCATTGGAGCCAGGGCTCTGCAAAGGCAGTGGTTTTGAGACCACCACTGATGGGACCTGGTATCTACCCCCCTGCAGATGGCTGCCCGACTTTCATCCTCCACAACACCTCTCCCTGACCCTGCTGCAATCACAACAGCAGAAAGGTCCTCAAGTCTCTGCTCATTGATACCCTGTCTCTCCTTGGGCAAGAAATGTAACCTCTCTGTGCCTCAGTTTCCCCACTTGAAGAAAAGATTTCAACATCCTTAAGACTTTCAGATTAATATTAGTATGAAAAAGCAAATTTTGTTTTTCTTTCTCTCTCTTTCTTGACTCTCTTTTCTCTTTCCTCCCTTCCTTTTTTTTTCATTTTCTTTTGCAATCCTCTTCTATCCAGCTATGCCTACTCCCATCCAGGGCTAGTGGAAGTGTCCTCTGAAGCTGCAGAGGACAGGAGAACTGGAGAAGGCATCTGCTGCCCCACTGCCTTGGGGAGGTGCCATGAGCTGAGCTTTTTACTGAGCCATTCCCAGTATAAGGATAAAATCATAGAACCATAGGATTGTTTTGGTTCTTGTCTTCCTGCTCCCCCCAAAAATGGGTCTAGTGGGAATGTCCCACACAGAATATTGAGTTCCAACATTTCCCTCTTTCTCTCAAAAATATAGCAAAACTCAGATGCTTCCATGGAAAATTTGACTTTGTGTCTGAAAGCTATTTACTTATTTTAATAAAAAACATCTTAGGGAGCCCTTTCCATCAAATGCCCTGATGAAACCTCTTTGTTCTGCTCTGCACCGAAGCTTTGGCTTTGCTGGTCATTGGATGACATGGGGAGGGGGGGATTAGGTTTGGTTTTTTGGGGAGGTTTGGGGGTTTTTTTTTCTGCTCCTGAGCAGGCTTTTGGAACAGAAGTGCTGCGTTGAGGTGCTTGCATTTTCAAACTCGACATCCTGAGTGCCCCGTGTAGCAGAGTTATGGGGCAGTGACTCCTGGAGCCTGGCTTTCCCCACACCACTGTGCAGGTGGCAGCTGGTGTGTTCCACATCAGAACCAGCTGCATTTTGGTGCTGGGTAGACTAAGCTTTATAGTCCTTCTTTCAGCCCAGCTGTGTTGTGTGGCTCTTCTGTGAGCACTGGACAGATGCAGTTTAGAAAGAAAAAAAACAAGTAAAAAGTTTATTCATTACTTATGAAACTCCTGTTCATCTTGTGAGATGGTGGTAGCTCTCCCATGTGCATATCTTTCATTCTCACCTTCGGTATTGTTTCAGGATACCTGGGAATTTGGGAAATGGTTTGCAACTTCTACCTGAAAAGCAGAGTCCTGATGGGGCCTGGGGTACCCTGCATAGGGATGGTGGCTGTTTTGGGCTGAGTAGAGGGCTTGCTAGACAGAGAGTGACTTCTTTCCACTTGTCCCCAAACCGTGTGGTGTTCCCATAAACTGATGCTGATACAAATAGCACCGACAACTACTGACAATGTGCACCGGTGCTACTGACTTCCATCCTGACTGATGCCTGTCTGATGTCCATGTTGTCCTTTCCACCTTCAAAATCAGGTCCTGTGGTCCTCCAAACAGGGTGGGAATGCAAAAATCTTGACTGGATAAGTCTATCTCCAGACCAGTCTGAACTGTGCTGTAACAGCAGGACCAGCCTTTAGTATTTGAGATATCAAGATTCAAGAATCAGAGCCACTTTGGGGTTGGTGAGTCCATCCCTAAGGCAGGAGCCACTCAGCCTATCCCTCATCCCCACCCAGTCCACCCCTAATAATCTATTCTTCAAAACCAGTAAGGAATTTGCCACATCCCCTCCAGAAGATTTATCCCCATGTCTTCTGGGTGTTTAGGATTATCCAAATAAGGTATAAAATTCACTCATCTAACACACGTCACCATGCTGGCTCAGTCCTATACTACCAGCACTCTGAAGGCTCACTCCTCCTATTGAAATTTGTTAGAAACAAGGATTCAGGTTTAAAAGGATGTTGGTTTCTCCCAGCTACTTAATAACTATCTGCTCCCATAGCAGACTCATCCATGCCCTATTTTTTGCTTACACCTGTCGGTAGACGTGCCTGAGGAGAGAACAGCTATGGCTTGGGCAACCCTGGGTACCAGCTGTGGGGTCACCACATCTCCAGTGCCTCTTTTTTTTCACATCCTGCTTCATGCTGAGAGCTTCTGAAAGGTGACTCAGGAGGAGCACTACCTTCTCTTCCATTAAATCATTGCTGGAGACGGTCACTGCCCTGGCGCATTAGCTGCCGAACTTAATGAAGGACTTATTTGCAAACTACTTGTTGGGAAGAGATTAAACCTGACATCTCAGTTATGGAGCCTTCCCCAGGCTAGGAGAGGATACAAAACTGAAATATTTTTTCCCTCTTCCCCGGCTGCTGGAGGAAGGACTTTCCCCTGAGTTACTGGTTTTTTAACCCAGTTCTGCAGGCACTTGCTAAACAATCTCTCTCCCTAGTTAGCAAGGTCCCTCGGTGCTCATCTTTCACGGTCGTGATTTGATCATTGGGTGGGGATTGGGAAGAAACCTGAAAGGCTCAGCCTGTTGGAAGGAGCCTTTCTGAAGCGAGGTGTTCCGGCAGCAAAGGTCTCCTTTCCTTCTCATCCACCTCCTGACTCTGAATCTCCTCTTTTCCTTTCCTGTCCTGCCAGCTGACTCCTTACCCTTTCTGTTGGGCCTTAGCCCAAGAGTCACCTTACTGTCCCTGTCACCCAGATATTTAACATCTGGAACATCTGTCCCAAGACAGAGGAGAAAAAAACCCCAAACATCTGGAAACATAGTGTATATATTTATTATTTATTTTCCTTGCAAAGATAAGCATAACTTCAAGGGGTAGAAGATAGCATTGGCAGAGGTGGTTAGGAATGCAAGGAACCAGTGTCCCAACTCCTTCTGATGCAGTTCATTTTAAAAACAGCACCAGTTGCATTTTTGGAAGGACATCATTAGACAAGCATTTTCCCTCCAGTCCCTGGCAAAAAGTCGACATTTGCATTTAAATGGGGCTTTTGCTACCAAACTGAGGCATGTTACAAAATAGCTGCACAGAGATAAAGATTCCTTTAAGAGGGAGAGAGAGGGGAAAAAAATCTAACCTCATTGAAAGCCCAGCCCATCTCCCATGTGCTGTCAGCAGAGGAGAGGTTATTTATGCATTCGAGAGTGTGCCTGCTGAGATATAATCTAGTGCTCTCAGGAGCCCCTGCTTACTGGAGGTGGAATTATAAGAATTAAAAATTACAAGCGTAAAACAAGGCCAGACTAAAATGAAATATTACCCAGTGGGTGTAAATAATTCATGGGCAAAATAACCCTCCTGGGTCCCCCATCGATCCATCTTACTTCACAGATGTGAAGAGGAACAGTCTGTTGAAAGGGTGTTTGAAAACCTCCAGGATGCTTTTCAAGGGTCTGAGGTGGTTTCTGAGTGGCTGCAGTTCACGTGGGCCATGAGCGGCTCCATGGGAAAGGATGAGTGATGACACAAAATGGGAGTTTCCTCTGATAATGAAACCTCTCTCATAGCTGACCAAAGGAGAAGAAAACACCCTTTGGCGAGGAAAAAAAAAAAATAAAAATCATGTTTTACTCCTGTGCTCCCAAGCAGAGTGCACCAGTAATTTAACCTGTATGTGCAGAGATCCCTGAAGGACCCAGCAAGACTTTCTTTGGCAAATATTTGTCTTTCAGCACAGTCGAGTCCATTCCCAAAGGCAAAGGCTGGCGTTTTGGAAGGATTTTTGCTAGGTCTGCTGTGTGGAGGCTGGCTGGCTGAGGTTAGAGGTACTCATGTGGCTCCCTCCTGCATGGACAAGGGGTGGGAAGGACCTGCAAACCCCACATGAGTAATGTCTGGGACAGTAATGGAAAAGGCAGGATGAAAGCTGGCCTTACTGCAGCCAGTTTGCTTCTTGAGAGAAAAGCTGCTGCCTAACACTGTTGTCTCTCTTCTAATGCAAGTCCATACCCTAAAGGTGACCATGCTGAGAGACTGGACTAAGACAGGTTTATCTGGGAGGGTTTGGCCATACAGGAGAAAAAAAAATGGAGGAAGGATATTTTCACAGTTGGTTGTATTTTCCTGATACACACATGCCTATAACACAGCTATTTATGTGCAAAAGCTTCTTTGGAGTCTGTAGAGCTAGTTAAGGTCATAGAAAGCAAAGACAGTCAGTATTGATCCTCTGCATCTCTCTTTCTTATAGGGCTTGCTCACAGACAGTGGTTACCTCTGCCCACTCAGAGACATGCAGAGCCTCTGGAGCTGCAACCTTTCTGCACCAGCAGATCCAGCACATGCTGGTGCAGTCTCTGTGGTGTCTGAAGGAAGGGATGCATTTAAAACAGCCTTTGTAAAAGCTCTGCAGTCTGTCTGCAGGCCAGCAAGAACTCATATACACGACTTAGTGTCCTACTGAGCTAAAATATCCTGGCCTTCAGCAGGGCTTTTTGACTGGTAGGTGAACCCAGCATGCCAAGGTGGTTGCGTCATGAACCGCTTGTTGTAGGACACTGCCAACACCGAAGAGTCCGTGGGTCCAGAAACCAATTCAGCACATTTATGGAAGAAAAAATTCCTTTTGTAGTGATTAAATAATAAAGCCACCACCTCTGAGCAGCTAACAGCATAGCATGTGTTCACCTTGTCCATTGATGTGTCCATCATGGGTCCAAATGAGGCTCATTTGCCTACAGCTTTTCATAGCAGAAACCTTAATCCTGTATGGTTATTTGTATTGCTCCTTATCTTTTTCTATGCCTGTCCCTGGTAGAGTTTTTGGTTATGTTGGAGTTTAAGTGCTAAATCAGAGTGTTTTGTTCTGAGAGGGTTTCATTTTGGGTGATGTTTTTGATAGTATGGGCAACTGTGTATAGATGTATGAGAAATGGTGACAAAAGAGGCCTAGTTGGGGCAAGGAGATAATTTTGGGATGTTTTATGGAACAAAATCCCGTCTCTTACACTAACTCACTTATGGCAGGAAAATCTGGTATCTGTGTACTTGTTGACTCTTGCCCAGGTTGGCTCCTAGATCATGTATGTCTCCCCAGAAGTGTAGCTGTCTTAGAGACATCTAATCACATCTTCTAACGACCTGGTGGCTGGTGCACACTTGGTGTCTCCCCTTTTTTTTTTCTTTTTTTTGAACTGTCTGAAGGTATTTTCCAAGTTCACTTTGCAGCCAGTATAGATGGAGAGAGGCTGTTTGTACCTGCAGGTTTACTTTCTCAGGTAATGCCGCGATACTGCTGCAATATGTCCCCCCCTCTTTTCTGACACCTTTGCCAAATTCAGCCATTCAGAAGTCACTGCCCATCAGGGACAAGCAGTAGCAGACACCCTCATGTTTTCTCCAGCTCTGCAAAGCTGGTAAACTGGCATGAAAATAGTTTGCTAGAAGTCAGAGTTTAATTCTTGAGACAAGAAAAGGTTAACAAATTTAGGAGGAAGAGATGAGACAGGAAATACTGTCTGGACACCTAAGGATGCTTAAAGAACATTGAAAAAGGCAATAGGAAGAAAAGATTAGAGGAAAACGAGAAGGAAAATAAGGCAGTGCTTGAAAGGAGGGGACACATCTCTGGCTACTGGGATTATTCATTCTCATAGGAAACATAAAAGAGCTAAACAAGGAAAATGCCATGCAGAGATCACACTTTGTTTTTAAGGACAGGCCCCTAGACATGATCCCCGCTGGCTAAGCTGTAACCCAGCTCCCAATCAATCTCTCCTTCCTCAAATGTCACTAACCTGCACTTAAGTGCAATAAGACTTTGCAGACTAATTGAAATTCTGAGCCAGAGTCAGGAGACATTTGCTTCAAGTAGTGTTTTAATTGTCTGCTCCCTAGGCTGGTAACAGAATATTTTGCTCCTTGCATTATTCAAGGAGACACAAGAGCTCAACCTTTCCCTTTAGGTTATTGCCCCTCCTGTCTTGGGTTTATGTTCTGTTCTTTATTTGGCCTCCGCTCACGCATTACCTGCGTGCATCCTCATGTGCCTGCTCAACCAGGGACCAGAAAACCTCCACCATCCCATCTGCTTAGATGCAGCATTTTGATTCAGCCTTTTATCTAGAAAGAGGGGCCAGCTGGGAAGCATGGGGCTGAAACCAGACCCCAGTGCTGCTGTAGCTGAGAGTCATCTTTTTTTTTGTTAGACATAAGGGGGACTCCTTCTTTCTGTGAACAAGGAGACACTTTCCTTTAAAGCCTTTCGTGTGCTGTTTGCTGTAACCAGGAGATCATAGTCTGGCTGAGGGAGGAGGAAGCCTCAAACTGTCTGTGGACTCCCCTTGTTTTCCCAAGAGTGCTGCACTGAAGCCAAGGCTATAAACTTGAGTGTGAAATGAGGTAGAAGTCACCGCAGTACCCACAAAGCATCAGATGAGACCAGGCATTGTAAGAAAGAGGTAAAATGAGCCTTACTGAGCATACTGAGCTTCCTGCTCCTATTGCCTTGGGTACGCACCACCATTTCTCTGTGCTGGTCCTGGAGGCAGTTTGAAGGAGCTGTGTGATCAGCTTCCCTGTGAGAACCTGACTGTCCTGCCCATGAGGTGCTAGCAGCCTAAAAAGGCCCAACAAGGTCTCAGCTGTGACATCATCTATGGACCAGAATCAAGCAGAAGATGGACCTGCTTCTCTGTCTTACTTGCTTATGTTGACAGGTACCATGGCTGTGCAAAGAGTTATGGTGCTTTTCTGGCTGAAGTTTGGAACTGAAAGGTCTGCTGGGGTCTGGGTTTCACCAGGCTAAGTAAAATATACACAGGCCTGCATCCAGCTGGGATCTATGTCTGTAGATCATGGTCAAAAGGGGCAAAACTTGCCCTTCCTCAGACAGAGGGAAGATAACTCTTCTGAGATCATTCACTAGACTTCTACGAAACCTGATCAGAAATCCTGAGTTACTATACTTATGGTCCTGTGATTCTGCTGGTCCCTACAGCTCCAAAGGGGACCACTCCCTGCAGACCTCAAGCGTCCTGCTTTCAACCTTGTTTGCAAGGAACACCTGGACACCTTGTCCTGAAAGGAGACTGCCAAGTGAACAGTTGGATGTGGCTGTGAGTCAGCAGGCAAGACACCTATATAGAGCAAGTTCACCACCTGCCTGCAGCAGGGAGGCTTGTTCCTTTTCATTTTATTCAGTCTTGGCTTGTGGTTCCTGCTCCTTTTAACCACTGATGCTATCTCTTAGTTCCCCATGCTATGAGAGAAGGATTCCTCTGGACAAATGGCATCCTCAATGTCTAAGGAGGTCATCTGGCCTACTTCTGCAATCAAGGGACAGAGATTTCTGAGGTGAGATACATCTCACTCTAAAGCAAGATGGTGAAATAGCCTACACTCCAAAAGTGCTAATTTCCCTCCTTTAATTATAAAAGGCTCTGATAAACACATCTGGAGCATAGGCCTCTAAAACATGCTGAGATGTTGCCCACTCTGGCAGTGCTTTGGAGAATTTTATGTGCTCTTGCAGTGAGCTCAGAATATAGAACAAACTGCTGCTCTTGTAGTTCCCTGTAAATCTTGCTCTGCAGGGAGAAGTTTCTCTCTTGAGGGTAGGAAATTATATTTTACATGTAATTGATTTGAAGATCCTTAGAGCTATCTTCACCCATTAATGCCCAAAAGGCCCTGTCCTCCAGGCCGCAGAGATGGAGGCATGAGTTATGCCTGTTATTAATGAGTTTTAGACGCAGTCTTCCTAATAATACGTACTGACAGTCTTTTTTCTTCTTCCATTTTTTGGGTGCAGCTTCACTGATTTCCCTCATTCCCACACATCCCCACACTGCCTTTCAAGAAGGATTTTGGAGAGAGAGACTGAGGGTGAGAAAGAACTAATAAGAATGTTGAATTTAACACACTTGGACAGACTCTTGGGGGGTGAAACTCTTTCCTCCCATCTTTTCCCGTAATCCAGCTTTACCAGCTTTACCCCCACACCAGTGGACACACCACCAGGTCTAGCCTCCAAATTTGGACCCTTTGTTTTCACTGTCTAAAGTTAGACCACTTGAATACCCCCTTGTAAGTTTCTTGCAGCACTGGTGGGGATAGATGACCTGCTGCTCACCTTCAGCACGCTTCAGCCAAGGAACACTTTATGGGAAGTGCAAGAAGGACTATGCTGTGAAGACATGGAGATAAACAGATACTTGCAGTCTACCAAGATTCACTGCCCAGGACACAGTGGGCTTGAAGAGTAAATTCTGGGTGAGGTGTGGGTATGAGACAGGTTCAGCTGTGCAGGGGTGAGATGTTTGCTTTGGTGTCAACTTCCATAGCTGCGGGAAGTGCTGGTGCTCACCCTTGTGTTCGGGTGCTGATTAAAAATATCTCACAGATCTGTTGTGGTCTGTAACATCCATTGGCTGTGCTAGATCTACACTTCATCTTACTAAACATCTCGGCCAGTAGATGTTGCTCTTGGCTCATACTGATGTGGTCAAAAAAGATGTATCTGACCTAAGACATTTGAGAACCCTCTAGAAACACACAGTGCAGATCTGCCCCCCACCCAGCATTCTGCTTTTGGCCATCACAGACCATCCCAGAGGACCAAAGAGAAAAATAAAATATGACACAACTCCTCAGACAGCAATCACTTGTAATTAGTAGATATCATTATTAGCTGTTTGCTTTGTGCTAGGTGAGGATTGCTAGACAAGGAGTCAATACTTCTAGGAGAGGTGTTGGATTGTACTGTCAGAAAGGTGGTGTGGACAGCTGCGGAGAGAGAAATGATGGGACTGAAACATGCTTTTCCAATGAGGGTGATGAGGGTGGTGGAACACTGGAACAGGTTGCCCAGAGAGGCAGTAGATTCCCCATCCCAGGAAACATTCCAGCTCAGGTTGGACGGGGGTTTGAGCAACCTGCTCTAGTTGCAGATGTCCCTGCTCAGTGCAGGGGGGTTGGACTAGATGACCTTTAAAGGTCCTTTCCAACCCAAACCATACTATGATTCTATGCTGAGGGAGGCTGGAGTCAAGCAGGTGTTTGTCTGGGGGATGCAGGGGATGCAGCTCTCACCCGGAGTTGAGTGCCATGATCCTTTTGTGCCACATGGAACAGGTGCCACGTGCCATGTGTAGCTGATAGCTTGAAATACAAGTGATGGAGAAGGGAGTGGAGAGCAGGGATGAACTCCTGGGGTTATATTCATGTGGTTATCCAGACAGGATTTAGCCATGTTTCTAGTTTCATGGAGTGTTGGTGGAAAATGAATCACGTGTTGTATTGGCTCTCAATCCTGAATAGTCCTGGCTACCAATGGTAACCCTACCCCTCCTGACTCCTCTGAGCACCAGTGGTGACAAAAGGAAAAAAAGGAAGCAAAGAAATATTTCACCGTGGGTCTCCATCTCTATTCTCATACAGAGTAATTTCCACTTAAATTTGGGGACTGCGCTGGAAGCAAAATAACATCCGTGGTCCATTCAGAATCCACCTATTTGTGCAATCTCATAGCTCGGGGATGTTTGTCTGCATTTTCTCATAGGAAAAATAGCTAATGCACATGATGATTAACATTAAGGTATCATCAATAATTTGTAAAGGAGCCTGAATCTCTGCATTTCTGTTAATATACCCACTCTTCTCCTCTTCCCTCTCTGTACACATCCACCTCTCTCACTCTGCAGTACCAATCACAGCAGTATTTAGGCCCTGTCTAAAGCAAGCTTTTAGGATCAAGGACTGTCTGTGACCATTTTGCCCGTAGAGTACCAATCCCAGGACAGCTCTCATCTTACTTGAGGGCTCTTAACATTGCTGGAATTTAAATGAGAAATATGAGTAACAGAAAAAAAATAATTTACAAATGCGCCTTCGTGGCATCTCATCATCATCTATTCTGATATAATCTCTCAGGCAGGACCTCAGTCCAATGGAATTTCATGTCATATTTGTCTGTAGGAAGGAATGGTTTTAAGAAGGACGGACCTTCATCTCTGTTGACTGAAGATTATGAGTATCAGGGTCTGGCTCAGCAGACTCAGGGATAGAAATTGCTCATGAAGAAGCTTCAGATATTCATTAGGGAAAAAGCTTTCTTTTAGCAGTTATAACATGAGAAATCAGAGGGAGGGAGAGGTCACCTGTAGCAAGGCAACACGACCACACAGGCCAGTCTACGTCAGTCCATTATGAAGAAGAAGAGCTCAACTCCTATTTAGTTTTCAGGGCGAAAAACACACTATGAGAGCACAAGTCCACTGCCTGCAGGACCAGATGGAGTTGCATTTCCTTGTGTCACCCTGGGACTTAGAAGGGACCTAACAGGCGTGTGTAAGCAATCCTCTCTCACCATTGACAGAAAAGGTGATGACCTTGGGAACAGTTGTTCAGGAGTCATGCTGAGAATTGCTCTGATCATTATCTCCAGTGTCTCTAAGGGATCTGCAAATGAATTGCTGTGTCTGCAATCTGCTTTACAGTGCCCCAACTTCAGATTGTCAGTGACTATGCTAATGACTCAACGCATCTACCACACCTCAGCATCAATGTCAGAAGATCAATATTAACCCCTTGATTACAATGTTGATCAAGGTTGATGATACCGATTTCTTGCCCTTGATGCTAAGGCATCCTGGATACCATGTGGTCATTGTCCCAGATGCGGAACTGTTGCTGCTGGCTTCTCAAACTATCATGAAGCAAACTAGTCACATCTTTTCATTTGGGTGTCTCCAATGATTTGAACAGATCTCTGTCTTCTCCTTGGACTGTACATGGTGGTCCCACTTGCCCATGGGATGCACTGATGGAACCATTGTCACTGACTTCAGGTTTTTTCCTCACTCATGCGTAGCCAGGATTTGGATCTGCTCATATTTCAGATTTCTGTTTCCTACCTTAAACACTGCCAGATTCAGAAAGTTCCTCCATTTCCAAAATACTCTAATTAATTAGAGCAACCAATAGGGCTCAGTTAATAGTCAGAAGAGCACAGACAGAGCAAGCAGGATGGCAATACTGACTGGTGAGCACCGAATAAAACAAAGAGACCCTGGAAAGACCAACAGATGAAAGATTTCATGGCTAACTTTGATACTTGCGGTGCCTAGGACCCGATCTCCTACCAGATGGCCCACTGCAATTAATATCCCAGAGAAGAGAGTGATAACTTTTTGTGGAAAATGACTAGCAATGAGACGTTTCAGTGGCTCATAGGATACCTCAGAGTTGGCCTTCAGAGACCTGTGTGGAGGTGAAAGTTTCTATTTCTCTGCAGTTCACGATTGCATACAGGGGAGGATGTGGCCCTGTGTTCTACATGGTGCCTCTACACCATGTGCACATCCTTTATTCCTCACAAAGTTTACCAGTCACATACAAACTCAGGACAAACTCTGCCCTGGCCAAGTCTTCACCCAATAGAAATTTCAGGGTTGCAGCTTAATCTGATCTTTTCCATCCTACAGGTAATGAGTGCCTTTAAAGATTTCCTGTTTGGTTTTTTTTGACACCTTTGGGAAGAACATGTCAGGGAAGGAAATACCTTCTAAACACAGTGGGGTTTGGAGTAGAAAGATTCCTCCCCTTCCCATCATGGTCCAATCAAAGACATCAAATCCCTGAAAAAGAGGAAAATGTTATGTATGGGTGGCTGTTTTGCACTTCTGTTTTTCTCCCTTGGGAGTGTAAGGTCTGGCAGAGGAGGGTAAGAGGCATCATCATGACCTGTTCTGGTGCAGTGACCCCATCACTTACTCTAGGCACCTCAAGTGCAGACATAGCTCTATGTTATTTCCTCCCATCGTGTCAAGGCTGGGACTGGATCCTACCACACTCAGACTGATCCTGGGCATTAATCCATAATAACATTCCTCAGCCCAGTGCGAGCGGTCAACCCAATAAAGGCACTGAAATGCTCACCAGTACAATGTAATTTCTGGTCCCAAGCAATACAGTTCAGACAGCATCTCTCCCAAGGGCTGTTTTAACTGTCTTTGGACACTGCTGGATATCTTCTCTCAGCAAGGTGACCTCCTGAGCTCCCTGGGCATGCATTACTTATTGACCCCCAACTTCGGCTGGCAGATAAACACCTCTCTGCTCTATGTCCTAATTCCTTAGACACACATCAGCATTTAAGTGTTCCAGGTCTTCTCACTCACCTTCCATAAGTGGTATGTGTCCCGACATTTCTGTCTGTGCCGCTCTTTAACAAGTGGACTTAATAAGAGACAGAGACAGAAACTACACACAGAGACAAACCTAAAGCCTGCTCCCTTCTGCAATGAAAAACTCTAATGACTTGTCAAAGGATGAGGTGGTAAAGGCAGCCTCTGCCCAGCAAGGCAGCCAGGATTAGCATCTTCCCACTGCAGGAGGAGTGTAACCAACAGCTCTGTGAAGGAGAGGACACCGAAACGAGAAATGCCTGCTGACAACTTGCTTGTTGGCCAGCCTTCCTCAGAGGTGCACGCACACCGAGCACTTTCATGCATTTTTTCAACAGCCTCCATTCCCCTTCCGGGCAAAATCCTTATTATTGCCATCTCTGTGTGAAGAGGGTTTGGCCGTGCGTATCAAAACGTCATTAAATATTTGGTTTAATAACTGCCAAGGCAGCTGGCTCAGCATTGCACTGGAGTTGGAATTTCTGGCTCCGTCTTGGGAGCAGTTAGCGGAGCCAGGAGTGCTGCAAGCCACGAATAGTGTCTGTAGAGCAGCATCTCCTTGGCAAAACTACTCTGAGCGGGGGACGCTTGACTCCTGGGTTGTCCTCCTGGGTGTTATAGTCTATGTACTCCTGTAAGATGCTTACCTTAAGAAAATTGAACTTCTCTCTGTGCTGTACAGCAGGCACTCTATGATACTGCAAGCGAGTCATTTAGCTTTTCAGCCCTTCCCTGGTTCATCCTGCAGAGGCAATGATAACACAGCCCTGCCTCGCAGGGCTCTTGTGAACAGAAATGTGTCGTGGCTCGTGGAGGATTGAGCAACTGTGGTCTTGGGGACCATAGAAATCCTTCATCTGGAAACGCTGCTCAGGAAGCAAGCTGAAATTGCATGGGGCTTGCAAAGCTCTGGATGTTGCAACATGTCGCTGCATTTACGGGTCTATGCAATGTTCTGCAAGTGCTTTATACCTTCTTAAGGCTGAAAAAACCTATGGTGAAACTGAGGCCCTTCAGGCCAGGGCAGATGGAACATGAAAGGCAATTTCACGAATGCTCTTCTTTGACTTTCTTTTTGAACAAGCTTTTATGAAAACAGGTAGTGACACTCATATCAGGAAAGGTTTCAATCAATTTGGGCTACACAGTTAGATTTTAATGTCTTCACATATTTATCACCGTACAGAGGCATGCGTGTGCCTGTGCTTTGCACCGAGGTCTGCAGTAACTTGAAGAAGCAAATAGCGTGTGAGCTCAGCTCTGATGTGATTCATACAGCATCAGAGAGATTCAGGGCGGGCAATCATTTCATTCCTCCCTGGTGGTGCATGCTGGATTTTTCTTCAAAAGTCTGTTCTCTGATATTTTGCCTGCTCTGCTTTGAAATAAGTTAAGTGATTAGGCCTCTACGGCTTTCTTAGGGGAAGACTTTTCCATGGTTTTATTTGATCTCCTGCTCCAGACTAAACATTCACTTTCTCATTTCCCTGCCCACCTCCCCCATTATTTCCACATAAATTATCTTTCTTTATCCCTGGTGTTTCAGTTGCAGGGATTCATGTAATAATCACAGCTTTATGCTGGGTTTCCTTGAAATCCGAGCACTGTGACCTCATTTACATTCTCCTTAAGTGACTTACAGAGCAGGGGGAGATTGAACCTCATCCTAAATGTCTGTCCAAACTGGGCCTTGTTGCCTTCATTTGCTGGGACTTTGTTTTGGAAATCAGTGATGGTTTTAGCCATTCAGCAGTTTTGAAAAATCACATCACTTATTTGAGTGATCTGAGCAGCTTTTTGAATGGTGGTGATGGTGACTACTGGCTTGACCTTCAGCTGTCTGTGCCCCTGTGAAAGAGAGTCAAGATAATGAAGTTAAGGTAGGAAGAGGCCAAGCAACTGGAAGTGCACCAGAAACCATCTTGTTGGCCAGATCAGGGATCTTTCAGATCGATATCCTCTCATTAGCAGTGGCTATGAAAGGAAAATGGCAGAACAAGATGAGCACAGAGCATCCTTCCAGCCTTCAGCAACTGACATCCCAGAGACCTTCCGAGCAACAGCTGCAGGTTTTGTATCTAATAGAATTTGGTGGGCTTTTCTTTCATGCATTTCCCTAGCTACATTTTGTATTCATAGAAACCTTGGTACCTTTTCATGCTGTGACAAGCATTGCACAGTTCAACAGTGCTCTGAATTATGTCCTTCATTGGTTTTGCACCTGTCTCCTGCTTTAATCTGACATCCTCAAATTCAAATATTGGAAAAGACAATGAGCAACCATTCCCTGGTTGCCTTGCCCTGGTCACTCACAAAATTCCATTGTATCTTCAACATTTTCCCACCTCACCCTTCTCCTTCCCATGGAAGAGTTTGAATGTATGGTTATGGCTGTTGTTAATATAGAATTCGTCAGAGGTAAACACACTGCACAGAAAGGATGATCCTGGCTGTGCAGATCAATGTCCCTTCTTGGATCTCCCTTATCCTACTTGCTAGCAAGCCTAGCTTGAAGTTTCCTAGTGGTTTGTGCACTGATCAGCCTTCCCTTCCCACCGCTAGGAAGAATCCCATAAAAACCTTTGTGCAATATCCAAACTCTCATCCCTAAATTATCTTTTCTCCATAGTACAGCAAGTCCTAAAGCCCTTTAGGAAGGGACCCTCTTGGATTGCATGGCATTCCCAAGAGTGTCTTTCATGGTGACTCACAATAGAGGTCTCAAACCAGGGACAGATCCATCTCCGTAGAAGGTACTCCTTGTGCATGGTCTGTTTTCACTCAGTAAGTTACCAAGATGCCTCTGCCTGTCATGTTTCTTTGATGGTCTCTGGGTCTTTGTGGTTAATTAAATTTGACATTATCCAGATAATGTAATAGAGCTTATGAGACATGGTATGGACTGTGCATGGAAGCGAGTACTTACCCCCAGCCTTTTCACTTTGTTTCTCACTAGATCAGTAACACGGGTATTTGTGTTCATACATTGTTCATCAAAAACTTTAGCATCTGAAAGAGGAAGGTGGTAGAGAAAAGCTGGGATGATTAATTTTGCTTTTTAGGGAACCCGGGGTGTTAGTTTTGATATTAGTGCAGAACAGAAAAGTGTTACATGGGATTTATTTCTGAAAGGGCAGAGAATGAACCACTGGAGCAACTCGTGCTGTTGGAGGCTTTCACTATGTGGGGCATGAGAAGGGGACATCTTCCTGAAAGAATTTTCTCCTTTCTTCCACAGAAGTATCAAACTGAGTGCCTGGGTCTCCAGGGAAAGATGACTGCTTTGTGTAGTAGAAGGCTGTCTTCAAAATAGTCCCTTCTGGACTTGCAGCTTTCCAGCATAGTAAGAAAAGAGAGTGACAAAACCATGTGGAACAACACTTTCGCTTTCCCCATTGTATTACAAATTTAACTTTCAGATGGTATAAGACAATCTCACTCTTAATCTCCTTTCAGCTTTCTCCTGTTTGCGTAAGAAATAACATTTTATTCACTCATTTGTGAACTGCTGATGATCCTCAGGCCCTCAGATACTATGATAGAACATCCACCACAAGTATTTCCACCAGCAGCACGCAGAACTGTGGTGGCTTTATGTAGTCCCAGCATGTTTTTCAGACACAAGATGTCCTGCCCTGCCGAGTTTGAGAGAGCTGCCAACAAGAAATATCTGATGTAGTGTGTCAGCAAAGCCCCTTTTGCTGTGCTCTATTGATTGTTTTGTGTTGATTCCCCAGTTTTGGTGTTGTCGCTGTCATCTAATTTAAGGCATTGCTGTTAAATTAAAAGTCATGATTGACTGACTGGCATCTGAGACAAATCACAGCTGTCAGCTGCAAAGATAAACTCCAGATTGGGATGCAAATCTTCCCAAAGATCAAGGGTGTTTGGACGAGGCATCTAAGTCAAGCTCTCCCCGTTAATTTGTAGTAGGAAAGACCTATTCTTTTGGCATCTCTGCTTAAGATTCAGAACAAGACATGACACATACGAGCTTGCCAGTTGATTCTGACCGTCTTGAAATTTTCCCTATTTAACTGTGGAGAATTAGAATGCATTGGGTTAGCCTAGCATGAAAAGTAATTTGTTTTAGTACATGCTCATGATAAGAACCAACTGAGTAGGATCAAAAAGCCCTTTAGAAACTGGATTAAAGGCCTCCCTGAATGACAGTCTCCATGGCACTCAAAACAGTCCCATGAGCAGCAGCCTCATGTGCAACATCCACCTTTGCAAAACTCATGCTAGGAACTAGGACCATTCTCAAAGGATAAAAACCACAAGCTAAGCCTTGCTACGTGATCGAGGTGATAGCTGCTGGTTGTGATGGGAATCTCTGGAGCTGGAGGGAAGAGCCACAGATAATCCAGTTAAAGAGAATAAGGAGCAAAGTCTGCAGTTCTGCAAGGCTGTAGCCAAGCAAAATTTTGCTATGTGGGAACGGATCGGGTGTGTGACTTTCACAGGAGTCAGTGCCTTTGGAAAGCAAAATCTTTCGTAAAGCAGTTGCAGCAGACTCATTATTTCTGGATTAAGGACAGATGGCAACTCAACCCGCATTGATCAGCAGGGTGCAGCAGTTTGTTGAGAGCTGATGAAACAGGACTCCAGGGGCAAAAGGGACAATCTGCAAAGGGTCCCATTAACTTCAGTGAGATTCTGCATTGTATTTTTCATGAGCTACTCAGTTCCCAGCATCAGAAGGGTTTCCTGCAACCCCATTCTTGAAATGTAAGAAGGGGCAGAGCAGGGAATTGTGTAGCAAACAGGTGGGAACGAATGTTTCCTAGAAGATGGAAAGTCCATGAGGTTGTTGCTGCTCAACAAGTCACTCCCAATGAACAGACTGAAAGGGTGTGCACACAGTGACAAAATCCCACGTGTGTCTCTTCTGCAGTATCTGCACTGGGCTAAAAGCATCTGCGTGTGGCCACAGCTCAGCTGCCCTACAGCCACGGTAGCTCATACACTTGTTACCCAGCCACCGCTCTCCACCAGCCAGATGCTTTCAAGTATAGGGCAGAAGAACCAAGTGTTTTACTCATGGCACAGCACTTCTTTCCCTTCAAAGGTGGGATGGGTATAACTTCATATAATAGGCCCTTAACAGATTGTTTACAGCACCACTAAAAAAGACAAATGACTTGAAACAGTGAATGACTAGACTGAGGAAAAGAAGGGAGATCTCAAAAGGTTTATCTGACAGCCAATAAACAGGACAAATAACGTGCAGTATTTCATTTGTCAGGACCATGGGACAACGTGATGATAAAAAAGAACTACTCCATAAAGTGGGGAATACCTTTGTCTTAGCTATATATAAATGCCTGTGTTGATTTAGTAAGCGCTCCAGTACTTCTCTAGCTTCTTTTTAGTACTCACAAATGGGATGAAAACCGAGGAATAAGGAGAGGAAGGAAGTTGTCTGTGCCCAAACTCATAAAGAGATCTCATTTCAGTTAAGGGTTTGAGATCAGGATGATTTTTATCTTTTTTTTTGACCGGTTTTCCTGTTGCTAAGGATAAAGAGAGTAAGAAGTAGCCAAAGACTGGAACCTACACTATGCAGCACTCTTTCCTGTAGTGAGACCAGGCAGCATCTATATTTATATATATTTTAGGGGACTAATATAATCATAATAGGTTATATCCTGAAATGCAGACCTGTTTGAATAACCCACC
Source organism: Actenoides hombroni (assembly GCA_024336885.1). Lineage (NCBI taxonomy): Eukaryota > Metazoa > Chordata > Aves > Coraciiformes > Alcedinidae > Actenoides > Actenoides hombroni. The sequence goes on from WUAM01000395.1 coordinate 25,890,573, forward strand.
ACCAAACTGGGGACACTATAACAGGAAGTCTGGGTAACCAGTTTGTATTTTGCTTACAAACACAATATAACAACATTTTAAGACACTGGAGCAATTACGTATTTTGGCTTAAAAACAAGCATCCTGAGGAAATAAATCACAAGCCTAGCCAAGACTTGTGCAGAGCTGCTTTCTCCTTTCTCCAGCCTGACTCCTAATCTGTAAAGGAGTCAGAGCAACGAAAAACATCTTTAAAAGGGCAAGCAAAGAGTTGATTAGCTCCTAACTGTGTCTGGTTACAGATATGCTATCGATCAGCTCAAGCAAGGCATCAGGATACCTGCCATTATGCCAATGGCCTCTCTCGCAAGTGAAACACAATCTGTCTCCCATCAGGAAAGGTGAGAGACAAGCCTGTTTCCCTGTGCTCTTTAGAAAAGGAACCAGAAGAGAAAGTGACTTTCAAGGGAACGACAGTCTTCCTCAAGGTCAGATATTTACTGTGTACCGATAACAGTTCTGTCAGCCACACTGCTGCCAGGATCTCTGGGCCCTTTGCTGTCAGGTTCACTAGCCTGCATCTCCATCCTGCTCTGTTGTCCCATGTTATTCTCATTATTAAGTATCTCAGCAGCTTCCACTGCATTCAGCAGTGTGAATGTCGCTGAGCATGTGTTTATTTTCACTCTGTCTTGGGAGCAGAAGTTAGAGCACAGCTAAGCTGTTGGTAGTATGAACTCCTAGCTTCATGCTGTCGAGGTGGATGAGTATCTGCCAATCCCTGTGCAAGGGGGTGTTGGTAACATCTCTGTATTCTGATCTGGCACTTAGTTGGACTGTTGAGGACCCTAGTTTTTCCAGACAGGGCTGATGTCCTGCCTAGGGTGTGTATGGAGCAGCTGAGCCCACTCTCAGAGGACATCAATGGTCTCCATTGCCTCTTAAACAACAGTGCAGAGAGGCTGGGTGAGCTGGAAGGGATCATTTGCATCCCTGAAAACTTTGACTGCTGGTGAGACAAAGAAAAGGGGCTTTATTTCATTTTTATTTTAAAAAGCAGCATTTTTCTTTCTCCTAATGTCTCCTCTCTTCAAAAGACCCTACATCCTTAGCTTATTATTTGAGCATGGCACATATCTGAACTTCTTGGACTTGGAGCATCTCCAAGTGTAGCTGTGGGTAATGAGAGAATGCACAGCAGGAAAAACAGCCATTTGAGAGTAGCCACCTCTGGGATGAAGGGCCACCTCTGCTCCTCTGCATGAGGTGGGCAAATGATGGAAAGGAAGCAGACACCAGCTGTTAGAAGCAGAGGTCTGTTACAGAGCAGGTTTTAGCTTGCTGCGTATGGCCGATGAGGACTGAACTGACCACTGAGAGATCTGACATCTTATCCATCACTTGAAGAGCCTGCATGATCCCCTGCTGTCCTTCTACAACATGAACCTCAGCCTTACTGGGCTCCTCGTAGGTGCCCCGCTGAAAGGCTTTGGACTGTGGAAGGAAAGCCAGATTCAGACAGTCTTCACGATCCGTCCTGCACATCAACGTTTATGGACATCCCAACAGGGTCAGTCTTTCTTGGCAGCAAGCTGGAAAGATGCAGGATGGAGAAGGCTGCAGAGGCTCAGCATTTCCCTTCTGCAAGCAGCAGGATCATCCCTGCAGCAAGGGGCTTGCTGGCTCCATCACCTTGCAGGCCTGTGGCTGTTGGTAGAAGGGGGAAGAGCTGTGTTTTGCTGACACCAGTGCTGAGTGTGGATAGGCAGGGAAGCCAAAAAAAGCTCCTTCATCCTGTGGCACCCACAGTTTGCTCCCAGTGGGTGCCGCAAGGGTGTTGGAGGTGAATTTAATTTCCCCACCAAAGCTGTTACTGAGAGAGGTGTCTTACTGTGTCTGGTGGTATCTGCAGTATGGGGATAAGGAATGTCCTTTATTTTAGGGGGGAATGAGTGGTGGTAGGATCAAAGGCCCCCTTCCTAGCTCCCTTGTGCAGTCTGCATATAGCCTCATGTGTTTGTGTAGGGAAGAGGGACAACCTTACTGATGCTGGATGTGTATCTTGAATTGGCTTTTGCAAGCACCTGCTGGGGTTAGTAACCAACAGGCCACAAAATGAGCAGAGGGTCATGTCAGGAAAGGGAACCTCTTTGCCCCCGCAAGCACAGGAAGAATTGGACTAGTTGGAAATGGGTCAGGGTTTCCAGGAAGGCAAATCCCCTGTTTAGAGGTAGGGAATAGTTGAAGGGAAGTCAATGAAAAGGCAATGTTTCTTCCTTCTCCTCCTGTCTCTGGACCTTCTGGGCTACCCCGAGATGTCTAGTCCTACCACCTTCAAAGATATCCCAGTTTTGGGGCTTGGCAGTGTAGGATCTGCCAGGCCAGTGTTGCTTTGGCTTCCTGGGTACTGGGCTCTCACCGAAGCTGACGGGGCTTTTCTGGATTTTGCCCAGGTGGTTGGAACCCATGGTCAGCTTGGGGCGACTGCACCAAGGACTGCGGGGGAGGCCTGCAGACCCGCATGCGCACCTGCAAGCCCCTTCCCAATGAAGGTCTTGTCTGCGAAGGAGTCCTGGAGGAAGGACGGCTGTGCAATAGGAAGGCATGCAATAGTAAGTGGAGGCATGTTCCCGTGCACGCGCGCGAGCGGGTCGCTCTTCGCAGGAGCGGTTTGGCCTCATCGGCGTAAATAACGAAGGAGGTTCTAGAGGCAAGTTGAAACCACTGAAGGGCCTTGTCTGAGGGGCAAGCCCAGGGGAGCATGTGACTTCGGCTGTGCATGGCCCTGCCCTTCCCTGCCTGTCTCGTGGTCACGCATGCACACGCGCACGTGCTGACACGTGTCTTCCAACACATACAACTGCAGATCCACGCCTTTACCCCAAGAACATCGGTTAATCTGTAGGAATTAGGCTGGAGAGTTGGGCAGAGGGGAACGTCATGAAGTTCAGCAGGGGCAAGGGTAGAGTCCTGCACCTGGGAAAGAATGGCTTGCTGCACCAGTGTAGGTGAGGGATTGACCAGTTAGAAAGCAGTTCTGCAGAGAAGGACCTGGGAGTCCTGCTGGACAACAAGTTCACCACGAGCCAGCAATGTGCTCTTGTGGCTAAGAAGGCCAGTTGTATCCTGGGATGCATTAAAAAGAGTGTGGCCATCAGGTCAAGGGAGAGTCTCCTCCCCCTCTACTCTGCCCTAGTGAGGTCACCTCTGGAATATTGTGCCCAGTGCTGGGCAGGGCTCCTCAGTTCAAGAAGGGCAGGAAACTACTGGAGAAAGTTCAACAGAGGCCACGAAGATGATGAAGGGACTGGAGCGTTTTTGTGCCAAGGAAAGGCTGAGACCCCTGGAGCTGTTTAGCCTGGAGAAGAGAAGACTGAGAGAGGATCTGATTAGTGCTTATAAATATCTAAAGGGCAGGTGTTAAAAGGATGGGGCCAGTCTCTTTTCAGTGGTGCCCAACAACAGGATAAGGAGCAACAGGCACAAACTGGAACACAGAAAGCTTTACATAAATATATAGAGAAATTTCTTTCCTGTGAGTGTGCTCAAGCCCTAGACCAGGCTGCCCACAGAGGTTTTGGAGTCCCCTTCTCTGGAGACTTTCAAAACCCACCTGCATGCGATCCTGAGCAACTTGCTCCTGCTTTGGCAGGAGATTTGGACTAGATGATCTCTAGAGGTCCCTTCCAACCCCCACCCATTCTGTGAATCTATAAGCAGGCTTATATCATATTCATATGCTGTTGATAAATCTGCCGCCAATGGCAACATATACACCCTTAAAGGCATTTCTTTGACAGCTGGAGCCTCTCTCCCAAATAAATAAAACATGCGGCTAAGAGAGATGCTAATCTTGCTTCTTTGTGGTTTAGTTCACCTTCCCGTTCAAGGGTAGGGTTGCTGTCCCTTTCTTTTACAAAATGAATCCTGCAGTGGTAAGGTCTGGCCATCAGGCCGACAAAAGGCAGGGCTTGAGCAAGGCAAAGTCTTTGGCAGATGCTCTGCTCTCTTCCTGTAGCACAGCCTCTTTCCAGGTCTTCTTCTCCAGATGGTAGGGAAGAGATTGTCAATGCCAGTCAACAGTCAGATATCGATGGGTTGAACTGGTGAACCTGCAGTATTCTCATCCCAGTTCTTCTGCATTAGCTGATTCTAGAGAGAGATGAAGAGGAAAAAACAGCAGCAGAAGCGGCTCAGCCCAGCAACAAGCGAGTGGCTGATTACAATTATTCCTTTCTTTTTATTTCAAATTCATAGTGGAGAATGTTTGAATAACTCCTTTGACTAGTCAAATAACTAGGGAAAGTTCAACTCTCTTCAAAGGCAAGGAAGTATCTCCTGATGAAGGGGAAGTTCAAATAGAGGGACATAAATATATTCCTCTAATAAGGGCTAAAATGATTTCATGCATATTTTATCAGTTCTATAAATTTAAATCATGTTGCAATTAGGCCTTTTTTCTTTCTCTCTTTTTTTTTTTAAATTTTTTTTTTATTTAAATGAAACCTAATATAATGAATTTCATCTCCTTGACTCACAGTTACTAATTTCCCTCTGAGGTTTGCCCACATTAGTAATATTTAATCTATGTCGCCTATGCTTACTGGTGGCTTTGTAGTCATAACATAGCTGTGGCTTGGGGCAGTGAGGGTAAGAATGCAAGGACCTGGAAGCTGGACCTGAAGGGAGGTCCCACTGTGGTACTGGAGTGTGTCTGAATGGAGCTGGAGGAAGGGCCATGCCGGTCTTGGTGGACAATGCTGTGAAGGAGAAGAAGGTGGAGATGGCATCGTGAGTGGGTAGAGCGGGCTCTGCAGATGTGGCCATTCTTTGAACATGGGGGCACATGGGATACCAAGCAAAAAGACTTCTTAGAGTGCCCCTCCTGTACTGGACAAACAAGGGAGGCCTCAACTTCACGGAATCTACAGGACATCCATCCCTAACAATCTTCAAAGCTCTTCATGGGACCTCTTTGATTTTTTCACATCTCTCTTGAACTGGGGTAGGGGAGAGGCAGACTGGACACTGTTCTCCAGGTCCAGCCTCACCAGCACTGAACAAGGGCTATAACATCTTCTCTTGACCTGAGCCAAGGACAAGACTTTGCTCTCCTTCATAATATATCTCTTGAGGTTGCTGTGGCAAGGAGGGATGAAGTGGGATGGAGTGCAGACTGGACATCTGGGTTGTGTTTCCAGCTCTGCTCCTTGCACAGAGCACAGCAGTGAAAGATGAATAGCTATTTACTCACTGTTTACTCACTCACCTGTTCCAGAAGAAAACATTCAGCAATGCTGATCCTAAGTGAAAAAAACCCCTGATTGTAACCTGGGGGGCTATGATTCAATAGATGATTTAACTTTTCTTCCTATCCACTTTCCATTATGTACCCAGCCAGCTCCTGCTCCAGGTTGCAGGGTGGTTAGTTCAGCTGAGCTTATTTGGGAAGAAAGGATCTCAAGCTAAGTGGAAGGCCCTAATTTGGAAAGTGAGTACGCCCACGGAGTGGGGCTGAACAAATTGATTTATCCCTTTGAAATAAACAAGTTAATTCTGATTAACTTTCCCCAAGGGCCTCTTTGCAGACAAACTGTCGAGCCCCGTTGTGATACTTTCATGCTGGGAAGCTGGAAAGCATTCGAGGGAAGACATGAACAACTAATCTTTCAAGAAGACTTGCCCATGCACATCTTGAGGTCTGTGTCCTACCTCAAGATAAATCTGTATCTCTTCGTATCTACCCAAGTTGTGCTTTTGGCTCTGAGCTTGCTCCTCAGTGAATCTGTTCGTTGTTGCTTTTGCAGCCATGCCCAAAAGAGGTGCACTTTTGACCCAAGGACTTTAAATTTTTTTGGTACATACCCTTTCCTTCTCTTTTCTGTGATCTGTAGCAAAACCTGGGAGGATTTAAAAGCAGAACAGAAAACCTGTTTTAATTGTGTCACTGTTATTTTCATATTGACTTTTACTCATAGATTTGTTAGGGATGAGTAGGATGTCAATTCTTCCACTTGAACTGTTATTTTCCTAAGTGTTCATTATGTGTTGCAGTTAAATAGATTCTAATTCATTCTTTCAAATTAAGAAGGAAAAAAAAAAAAAGAAAAAAGAACTGGACAGAAGAACATCTTTATCCCAAATCGTGCAGCATTTTGGTATTTTGTAATAATACCTGATTAGTCCTCCAGCTATTGTGGAGTTGCTGACACCTTAATTTTCTAGTAGAAAACAAACAGGAAAAAATACTTTTTTCCTTTATTAAAGGTCCATATATAATCCTGATAAGATAGCCAAACAAAACAGGGATGATTGCTCTGGTATTTTCCTCTTTGCTGGAAGGGTAAATTGAAACTTGTCCAAGGAAACTAATACCACCACTGAAAAGTAAAATCAGTTGCTGGTCAAGCAAGTTAAGTTAGAATAACACAGAAATCTCCATCACCTTCAGAACAAGGGTAACACCATCTCTGTTCTTCAGCTCCTCCTTCCTTGCTTCTGACAAAGTGGCTCATGAGCTGATGGGGGATTAGCAAGAGTGTTTTAGTTGTTTACTTGAATCTCCAGCAGCAGTGAGAATCCTTGGTCTGATACTGCATCTGGGGCAGGTTCTCAGTGGGAACAACTTTTGATGCTGCCACTCAGCTCCTTGGAGCTGCTGACATGAACTCTTGCAGAGGATCTGTGAGGCTTTCATTGGTTGCTTTATTTTGCCTGGACATGGCAAATGTGCTAGAGGGATCTAACCCTTCTTGTCATGCCACTTCTCTCCCAGGTGGACCTTCTACAGGTCTTACTCTTCCAGAGCTTCCCCAAGTAGACATTCAGCAGGTCTCTGTACGCAGCAGTGGCAATGGTGATTCTCAGTCTTTCCAAGAGGTGTGACTTCTGGAAGCTTGGTCACCAAAATATAAGTATAGCCACATGATTCCCGGAGCTAAGTCTGAACACGCTGCCTGGAGGCCATCGTGTTGTTTGAAATCACTGCACAGGGACGGCTGAATGACTCCGCAGGTGCCACTTGTATGTGGTCTTTATGTTTTTCCACTTGCTTGGGCCACCATCTCTGCTGTTTCATGTAATGGAGTCTCTTGCTTGATGATCCTTCATCTGGCTAAATGTCCCCAGGGATATGTACCTAATGGCAAGGGAGTCAGGTAAGTTATCTCCATGGGCCAAACCCAAAGCTGTAAAACACTGAAGGAAAACTGTAATGAAGGCTCATCCCAAACCAGAAAGGAAACTTTATCTGGTAAGAGCAGCTTGGCTTATGCAGAGCCTTTTTTCACGGCAGCTGTTCAGCTCAAGACACATAATCTGAAGGACAACATTCGGTGTTTGTGTAACTCTGATTTTAACTTGCTAGAGGCAAAGGGCCTGGTGATATCCTCCTCTCCTGCACAGACAGGGGAGATTTCCTCCATCTGTTGGATTTGGCCAGGGGCTGCTGTTTTATAGAGACAGGAAAAAAAGCCAACCCTAGTGTGGTGGCAAGTGCTTGCAGAGCAGCTTTCCAGGTCCACCCCCTTTGGATAGAATGGGACACCCACTGTGTTCTGGTGGTTCCTCTTAACTGCATGGTGCTAAAAGCTGTGCTTACTTGCAACCTGGCATGCACAAAGTCCTTGCAGGAAGGCTGGGTGGGCAACATGGCAGGACAGCGTTCAAACCAGAGGGTGAATGTCATGGGCCTGACCCAGCACTGGAATTTGACAGTGCCAGAGAAATGCAAGAACAATCAGAGATGTAGGCGGCCTGCATTTATTCCTGGGGAATGAAAATCAGCAGAGGAGCCAGCTGAAATCCTGCCATCCCATCTGGCAGACACAAAACCATCTCTGACATTTATGAATATGCAGTTTGGGCAGACACGTCTCCCCTAGGCTGGTAAAGGGGTGGCTGCATTCTCCCATCAGGTGCAGAACTGTGTTACTGGTGCAGTCCTGTCAATCTATACTGGTTTGCCAGCATCAGGCAGGTTCAGGATCTAGCCCTCCAGCTGTGTAGCTGTTAATGGTGTGGAGAAAGGCGTGTTCCACATGACATTCCAAAAACTGAGCCTCGGTCTCATTCTCTGCTGCCCCCGATTTTCATTAAAAATAACCTTTTTTGCTGCAACCGCCAAACTGAAATATCCTGTGCATGTGTAAGAGCATCTTCGTTCCCCACAGGCCACGCTAGAATTCATTGCAAGCTGGTAGATTGCCTTGTCCTATTGGTACCTGCTGATGCTTGCAGAGATATCACCCCATCCCCCCTTTTAATGGTGGTTCAGACATTTTGTATCAGCGAGTCGCACGTCTCACCCGGTGACATTTTCACAAGTCTCAGATGTTCAAACAGAAACGCTTTGGGCCATTTCCTTGGCTGGTGCAATTGCCATATATCCAGTGGCCTCCAAAACGACCCTCTTCTACATCAGCTGGGATCTTGGCTGTTAGGAGTTGTTAAATGATTCTGCCGTTCTCAGTTTTACTCCTTTAGCAGCTGCTAGATGATGCCCCAGAAACTCCACAGCCAACACCTCCTTCAGTTTTACTGTGCTGAGATACATTTACCCCATTTCAATAGGGTCTTTTAATCCCCCTTTTCCACCCTTTGCTCTGGTCCATCTTTTCATTCCCACCACCTCAGGTTGCCTGTATAATTTTCATGATCCTGCTGTTTTCTCTGCCCCTCCTGTTTGAGGGAAGTGTGCGTAGCTCTGACATAAAATGGTTTGAGTTGGAAGGGACCTTAAAGACCATCTAGTTCCAAGCCGTCTACCATAGGAGACATGCTTGGATGTTAAAAACTTGGCCCACAACACTGCAAAGTCTCTGCATTCAATTTTTTTTCCATTGTTTGTGTGACAAGGTGCTGTCTGATGCATTACATGTTCTCATTAGAAGTGTTGGTCACCTGCTTTCTCTTCTCACCACTGCCAACATTGTGACTTCATCTTCCCCATCCACATTTGAGCTATGTTATCCCAAAATCTCATGTGCTTGCCTTTGCTTGCAGTTGAAACATCTCTGTGTTCCCTCCGAGGACATTATTCCTCTAACCCTCATGTAAGCTTCTCCAAGGTGGTGGGTATTTCAAAAATGTGCCATCCTCACAGTATTTATACAGCTGGGATGGAAATCAAGTCTAGGTCTTCCTTTGGTCCTGACATCACTCCACTCCACTGACCCCATTGTGGGAATCAGGCTGCTGAAATCTGGCCAGTTCCCCACTGCATTTATTTTGTGGCCTCCACCTCATAAAGTTCAGGTGCATAAAACCCACGGCAAAGCATCACTCGCACCAACTTTGCCTTGTGCATAAGGGAGTCAACTTCTCCCAGCTTTGTTCAGAACAACAGTTGATTTCTACACACACTCAAGGCAACTCTCCAGGTCAAATTTAAGCCATTCTCCGTGTTAAATGGAGGCAGTTCTGCTTTGCTGCAATGCCTTTTCCAAAGGAATGAGAGCCTGACTGCTGCAGCGGAGCTACCCCAACATGGGTCTGGAGGCCCAGTTTTGCTGGGGGAGGCTTGGGGCAAGCTGGAAGGGTCACACATTCAGCCACTAGACCCAACTTCCTTTAATTAGGATGAGCTGTATCAGTGCAGGATTGTCTTATCTGTCAGGGAGCAAAGGAAATGATGCAGCTCCTTTGAAACTGGGATCAGTCAGTAGGAGCTGTCAGTAACATGGGGCCCAAATAACTGGTGAGAGAAGGTTCAGGGTGACAGGGTTGCATTTAAACCTTTTGGATTTTCTCCTTTATCTTTTTTTCCTTCTGTCCTGCCTTCTTTCTCTCTGTCCATCCATCCATCCATGCTCACTGGCTGCTTTTGGGCTACTCAATCCCAGGTTTTCCTTGTCACCATCCTTGCTCTAAGCAACTGACAAAGCCCTCCAAGATCCACATCTACACCTTATTTCCCATTCCAGCCTAAACAAGTGCCTGGGAAGCCTATGAGATTTACTGCAGATGGAGATTTTGGTTCTTGTGGTTTGTATGCTTTCGTGAAGAGGACTTACAGCAAAGGAGATGAAAGTTGCATGGGTATAGCCAACAATAGCTGGTGGGAATAGAGCAGGGTTTGTGATGTGTCCCAAATATGGGACTAATTTAACCTGTCTCCTAAGGAAACTCAAGACACTGGATATTGGAAAGCTAGTTAGAGGTTGGCATTTCATTTTGTAAATTGAACCTCACACAGGAAAGTCCCATGACTTTGTCACTATTAAAAACACAGGATTTGGGCCCTTTCTATTCTAGTAAAGAGCCAGGCAAAACCAAGGTAGATGCAAATATCAGGATGTTTGCAGTCCTGATGCCTGGCTATCGGTGCCTTTCCCTTGATGATGGTAGGCGGGTGACTGCCCCATCCAGTCCCTTCCAGTCAGCAGCCTGCAACCAGTCAGTTCTGGGAAGGTTTGGAGGAATGACCAGTTCGGAGTGACCAGTTTCTATGTTCCTTAAGTCCTACTTTTGAGCAACAGTAATGGGAAATAATCTCACAAACTAGACAGGCCTCTTCCATGAATCAAGCTGCTGAACATGAAGTCTGGCTCCTGGCAGGGACTCTCTGAATCATTCCTCTGTCTCCTTTGCTTTCCCTTTTTGGATGGCAATAAAGACTCCTGCCACCACAATGAAGCTTCATTAACCTTTATTAATTTTCTCAGGGTTCCGGGATCAAATTTGTCACCATTTAATCTCTTGGCAGTTTGTACCTCTTGAAAAGGTGTCTGACTGTTTTACCTCCTTGGGGAAAAAGATCTTCTGTCTGGTACATGCTGTTTAGAAACAAAGTGGTTGCCAGATCACAGATTACTTGGACTGAGCTTGCTCAGTCATCTGAGCTCCCCTGATTTTTACAGCAGGCAGTATTGGTGGGTGGGATTTGGTTGCTGTTGCTCAGTTGTTTCTCTGTTTACTAGAGAGGGCATGTGTCAGGGTCACAGCGTGCCCAGTAACATGGAGAATGGAAATTTTCATTTCCCCTGTTGCAAATTCAGGGCTGAACCACATGGGATGCAAATACAAAGCTGGCAGAAGTGTGGGTTTGGCAGGAACAGGAGTGTTAGATGTCAGTCAGGAGTTAAGTGCCTTTACTTTATGGTGGATATATTATTTACCTTCTGCTCTCAACACTATGGTCTTCAGTGGGAGATTTTCAGTTAGGACACTAGAGTCAGGAGCTTTGCTCTTTCACCTGAGTTAGGAAGGTGTCCAGCCATAGCTCTGTTGGTACATAAGTCACATTGTTGATTACCAGACCTTCATCTCTCCTTGTTGCTGGTGACAAGGTAGAGTCTTTGAAGGAGGCATCCTTTTGAACTATCTCTTTCCTTTTCACCTGCCCTCACCTGCCTGTTCCACTCAGCATTTTCTAGTTACTCTACAGGACATTGATAAGTACATGTTGGGCACAAGACAGAGTTTTCCACCAAAAAATACTGGCAATCATCACCGTAGAACTTCAAACCCAGCTAGGAATGGTGGCTTTCATTGTCAGCACATCTGTAAAGGCTAAATCCTCCAAATCCAGCCAAGAGCACAGACAGTCTAGAAAATAATTGCAACTGATCAAAGACTAGACGTAAGGGATCATATTCTGCATGGTCCGAAGTCTCACTGAGAAGCAAGAGGTTGAACAGCCAGCCAGTACGAGTCTCGCAGGCTGGCTCGGTGCTAAAGCCTCGGGGACTGCTGGTGGCCAAGAGTGCTGGGGTTGGAAAGCAGGTGGTCGTGTCAACTGAACGTTGCAGGTCGCTTTTGTTTATACGTGTAACCTTTGTAGTGAAAGATCTTGCAGAGTGAACCAAGGTGTATTTACATGACCCATTACCTTGCCATAGCCAATGGACGCTATAATTCCAGAAGCCAATCGCTGAGGTCCACAGATAACAGAAAGCGAGAGGACACTGACGAACTGCAGCACTACGGGTACCCTGCACCTCAAATAGGTAAGCTCTGACCTACCACAACAGCCTCTGGAGCTGGCACACTGCCTGGTCACTGCACTTCCTGGCTGGGCTGGGCTGACTGCATTGACTCACTTTGCTGTTTCAATGACCCAGTTAACCAACTCTTTCCCCCCCCAGGTTAGTGTGGGCTTATCCAATAAGTCACACACTGAGCAAATGTTCATCACCCAGTTCGTTCCCATCCCATTATCCTACAGGGTTTTGTGGTGTTGCCAGAGAAGGCAAAAAGCCCTGAAAAGATCATGCATCTTCCAAACCACTTCTCATCACCCTCCCTACTTCGAAGTCACTGCTTTGTCTGAACTAGCTAAACCACCATGGTTCGTTAAGCCAAAGCTGACCTTACTGCAACATGGCCTCTTTGGTGATGTCCATGTCATGCCTTCCCATTGACTGTAGGAGGTGTGCAGGGCATTATGGGAAGAGAGTAGGACTGCTCTCCTCTGTCTGTAATGGTCTTTAACTCTGTGCAAGGACTTGTGTCTGTAGGTTCTGCAGCAGGACCTTGGACCCTTCTGCAACCGAAGAGGAATAATATGTAGTAATATCAGAAAGTGTGATCTGGGAAGATGAGAATGAATTGGACCTATATGTATGCTGGGTCCAATCTGGAGAGGTTTTGTGCCCTCCCTTCATGGCTGCCTTTTGTGGCAGGAGCTCAACACATCATGGGTCTTGGGCAAAGCAAGGTGTGCTTATTCTGACTGCGGGTTAAAATCATTGTCCAGTGACCTTGCAAACATTTTATTCTCTAGAAAGGCCTCAGAGAAGTGATTTGAAGAGCCAGAGCTGTGGAACAGTAAGGGAGAGTAGGTCATATGCTGGTGTGAATTAGCTGTGCTCCATCCAGCCCAGCAGGACTTTGTCAATGTCCAGTGCTGAACGGGGTCAGGAAGCCACACAGTGTAGAGGCTTGGTGGGGGTGATTGGGCAATGGCTGGGGTTGTGACTTTCAAATCAAGGGATGGTATGAATCTCCTTGTTATCCTTCACTGAGTCTGCTTCCTCCAGTGGGATTGGCTCTGCTACCTGCAGGATCAGTGGTGTCTGGAAAATGGCTGCAGGAGGGGGAGGCCATTTGCACTGCTGTAACTTGTTGAAGCTGAGCCCAGTCTCTCAGACACATGTGCCCAAATGGGAAGGAAAAGAATGTGCTCCAAGACAGGTCCTGTGATGTTCCCTGTTGTTCCTGTCCTGCCTCACCCAGGCATTTTGTTCCAGCTTGTAACGCAGCCATCAGGTTTGTAGCTTGGCATTTCTTCCCGTTGTCCAGCTGGATACTGCATCTGGGCTCAGTGACATCTCTGTTAACTCCCTGCCATTGTAGCCACTGCTGTAGCATGGCTGACTTGGGCTGTGGTATCCCCAAGTTCAGCACAGCCTGGGAAATGTGCATTATTCTGCCACAAGCTTGTCACTTTCCTGTCGCTTTCCTGTCGCTGTCCCAGGAGCAGCAACTGCAGCCAAGTTGTTCAAAGAAGTCAGGATGGACAAGATGTAAAAACCAGGCAAAGGGTATAGACCAGGAAGGGATTTAGAGGGAGTCTTTAGCTGGGAGTAACAAGGCAAAGCACAGGTCTTCCCTAGAAATTAACAGTTTGTAGAGGATAAGCCATTTCACATCCACTCAAGACCTAGAAGAATACGAAACACAGAGAACAGCTGATGCCAGCTGTAAGGACTAGGGATGAGGGGATGACCCTATCCAGCTGAAGACCAGTATTTTCTTCTGACCCTCCCTCAGCAGTCCTGGTGTCCCAGTCACCTTGGCCCATAGGCTCTGGCACTGCTGTGCTTTCAGCTGCAGTGCCGATGGCTGCCCACGTGTCTCTCCCAGCAATAGCACAAGAGCAAGATCCAGCCCAGCAGGTTCCTGGCACCGGCCCTCCCGGCTTAGCCCACAGACTGCTTCCAGGAGGCCTTTGCCAGCAGCAGGATGTGAGTGAAGAACCAGCCGCACATGGTGAGACGTCAGATTGACAGATGACACCATGAGAAAAAGAAAAGAGGCTGCTGGCGAAGGGCTGACAGCGATGTGCTGCTCCATTAGCACCGAGGGAGGAAGCGTCGCCGAGAAACCGCAGGCGCTGATGGGGGCCCTGCAGCCAGCTGAACTCTCTGCAAGGCCAGCTCAGTTCCTCGCAGGGCTGGCTGGGTGATGGAAAGGATGCTGGGTTGCAGTGCTCCGTCCCTGTGGAGCAATGCCCAGCGTGTCTCCTTCTGCGGTGCCCGCTGAGACCTCTCCAGCTGCAGGAGATGTGCTGCGGCTGGCTCTGTGGGAGCAGCAAGCCCTGCGAAGGGACATCTGCCCACCCGAAGTGCGGGCCTTGCCCCTGGCGACTTGTCTGGGACACCACTGACACCTTGACTCGCGGTCGTTGCCCTCCTCGTGTCCGCTGCTCAGCCTAAGCTGTTGGCAGGAGGAAGGTGGGCACCCAGAGGAGGCTCCCAGGTGAACACGGGGCTGGGCAGGGCCCAGCTGCAGAGAGCGCCTGGGCCCAATGCTGGCACCCGAGGGAGCAGAGACAGCCCCTCTGTTTGGGGTGAGCAGGGGAGTGATCTGCTCAGCCTGGCAGCAGAGCTGGAAGAGGAACTGGGAAGGTGAAGGAGCATCAGGGCATGTGGGAGGAGATGGGTCTGTGCGGCCACAGCCTGAGGCCAAGGCAGCAGGTGGAGGCTCCACCAGCAGCAAAGGATCCCCTCCCCTCTTGCCACTGGGCAGAAGGAGGGGACCTAAAAGATGGGGGAGGAATGGAAACAGGTGAATCCCCTCCTGGCCTCCCTCACTTTCCCAGTTGCCCTTACACAACAGATCTGAGGCTCTGGAACTTGAGATCCAGGCAGCTGAGGATGTAGATGAAGGTCCATGCAGAGGGTTGCCTGCACTGAGTCAGCCAGCCCCACACATTAGGGCTACTCCTGCTAAGAAAATAAGGAGGGACATTGTCATAGGTGATTCCCTGAGAGGAACAGGGAGCCCCATATGCCGACCATGTCCATCCCACAGGATGGTATGGCACTCTGGTTATTACCCCCTACTGGTAATGCAGGTTGGTAGTGGTGATGTTGTGGACAGAAGTCCAAAAGCAATTGCAAAGGACTTTAGGTCATTGGGGCAATTCATTGGAGAATCAGGAGTGCAGGTAGTGTTTTCCTCAATCCCTTCAGTGTCAGGAAGAATATGGAGAAGAACAGGAGAACACACCTGGTTAACACAAGGCCCAGAGGATGGTACCAGCGGCTGGAATTTTGGTTTGCACAGGCAAGATTACAAGATCCCAGGCCTACTGGCAACAGATGGGGAACACCTGTCTCAAAGGGGCAGAAGGATCCTGGGACAAGAGCCAGCAGGGCTCATGGAAAAGTCTTTAGAGGAGACTTGAAGTGGGATAGGGTTAAAACTGGACTTGCGAGAGAGAAGCCTGGAAGTGGCCAGCTAGTACCTGTGGGACAGTGTGGTAGTAAGGTCTTAACAGTTGTCTGTCTCAGTGGAGGTGGGGGGTGGTGATTCACGTGACAGCAAAGGCACAAGGCTTGACAGGCTGGTAACTGTTGAGGCATCTGAGAACTGTCTGGCCGGAACTGGGGCTTCTTTCTGCAAGAAGAGGAATGGCAGAACCATTAACCCAGCTGAAGTGCATCTATACCAATGCATGCAGCACGGGCAACAAGCAGGAGGAACTGTAGGCTATTGTGCAGCGAGAAAACTATGCTATAGCTGCTGTCACTGCAGTGTGGTGGGATGACTGACATGGTTGGAGTGCTGCAGTTGTTGGCTGCCAGCTTTTCAGAAGGGACAGGTGAGGAAGGCAAGGTGGTGGTGTCACCTTCTAGGTCAGGGGGGGATATGAATGTCTATAACTGTATGATGGAGATGACAGGGTTGAGTGTTTATGGGTAAGAATCAAGGGGAAGGCCAACAAGTCAGATATTGTGGTGGGATTTTGTTATAGACCGCCTAGTCATGATGATGAGACTAACGAAATGCTCTATAAGCAGCTGGGAGATATTTTGCAATTGCTGCCTCTTGTTCTTGTGGGGGACTTCAACTTCCTAGATGTGTGTTGGGAATATAATACAGCAGAGAGCAAATAGTCCTGGAGGTTCTTGGAGTGTGTGGAAGATAACTTCCTGACATAGCTGGTGAAGGAGCCAACTACAGAAGGAGCCCTCCTGGACCTGCTGCTTGATAACAGAGAATGACTTATAGGAGATGTAACAGTTGGAGTCTGTCTTGGGTTTAGTGGTCATGAAATAGTAGATTTTTGGATTCTTGGAGGAGTAAGGAAGGGAGTCAGCAGAACTGTTACCTTGGGCTTCCGTAGGGCAGACTTTGGCCTGTTCAGGAAACTGACTGGCAGTGTCCCTTGGGAGACCGTCCTGAAGGACAAAGGAGTCCAGGGAGGCTGGGTGCTCTTCAAGAAGGGAATCTTAAAAGCTCAGGAATAGGCCATCCCCATGTCCTGAAAGACAGACGGGCAGAGAAGAGACTGGCCGGGCTGAATGGAGAGCTTAGGATGGAACTCGGGAACAAAAGGAGAGTTTATGGCCTTTGGAAAAGGGGGTAGCCACTCAGGAGGACACAAAGACCCAGTGAAGCTATGCAGGGAGAGAATTCAAAGGGCAAAAACCCAGCTAGAACTCAATCTAGCTGTGGCTGTAAAAGCCAGTAAAAGAATATTCTTATATTTCTATAAATGTTTTACCAAGAAAAGCAGGACTAAGGAGAATCTCCATCCTTTATTGGATGCAGGGGAAACAGAGTGGCTAGGAATGAGGAAAAGGCTGAGATGCTTAATGCCTTCTTTGCTTCGGTCTTTAACAACAGGACTAGTTGTTTGCTTGGTATCCAGCCCCTCGAGCTAGAAGACAGGGATGGGGACCAGAAGGAGGCCTCCATAATTCATGAGGAAATGGCTG